>QLTV01000769.1:928460-981541 GCA_003457575.1 Thermophis baileyi | reverse complement strand
ATATTTTGAAAATTTCCCATGGCAAGATTTGGCAGCTAACAAAGCACAGTAGTAGAATCAAAATAAGCAGCCCCACACTCAAGACCCGACACAGGACAAAAGTCATTTAGCCACAATGGGAATCACCCAAACCCTTTTAGAAACACAAAGCCCATATTGCACAAACCCCAAAACTTCAAAAACATAGAACCATATAAGAATCCTTCCTTTTATCCAGTTTATTGTTCAGCTAACCCAGAATGTCACTTCGCTTCTGCAATTAAAAACCTCATTCCGAGCAGCTTCCGAAGGCTTTTCAATTTAAAGCAGGAGTCTCAAAAGTTTGCAACACTAAGACTTGTGGACTTCAACTCCCAGAATTCCTCAGCCAGCCATGTGGCTAACTTTGGAGATTGCTGATTTAAAGCGACAGCCTTTGTTTTTCTTCTTTGCCAAGCGATCTCCCGGCTGGAAAGTGAGTCCTGATTTTTTACTTCTAACACCGGCCTCTTTCTTTCTTTTTCTTTCTCCCTTCCCTTCCCTTCCCCCCTCTCTCCCTCCCCCCTCTCTCTTTCTTTCTTTCAGGGGACCCGGCCGGGAAAAAATAGGCTTTAAAAAGTTTTTAAAAAAACCAGGAAGTAATGATGTCGGGGCAGGTGGGTGGAGCCTCACACTGCCATCCCGGTTCTCCGAACCAGCTGCTGCAACCGTTACCTACTCGCCCGAACCAGGAGGATTTCATCCCTGCTTTTAAGTAAAGTTGCACTCCTGGTGGCTTCATGGACATGGCTGTGTCATTTTCTTGGCAAAAGTACAGAAATGATTTACTGCTTTCTTCTGAGAATTCGTTCTCCCTAGTCTGGTTTTTCCTGATGATCCAAATACTAATCAGGCCTGACCCCAATTAGTTTCTAAGCCCACATAAAATCAGCCAGATGCTGCTTCCTGCTGAGGCAAGGCATTGTTTGCATGTCCTTCAGCAGGTATATGACCATAGCTTAGCCTTCCCCATCCTGGAGCTGAATTAGATGCCAGAATTCTCAATCCACATGACTATTGACATTAATTTTTTTTCCCTGTACATAAAATAGTTTAACATTGAACTGTGTAGAGAAAATGTAACAATTTTCAATTTAAGCTGCTGGTGACTTAATGGATATGTTAATATGATCATGTGGAAGTCCTTTGTGCTGTCATCTTCTAAAACGGGGTGTCGTCACGTGACGTATCGGGACTTTCCCCCCTTCGCTAAACCGGGCGTGGCCGTGGCCAGTGCGTGATGCATCTGGCCCATGGGCTGGGAGTTTGACAGCTGTGTTCTAGAATGTTTTTAAAACCTCACTAGTATAAGAGACATTTTCAGGAAAGCATCCTGGAGTAGGAAGGAGTGATTTGTAATTTTAAGACAGGATCTATAGTGAAAGAGAAACACAGATCAGCAAATAAAAGACAGATGTTTCACATTTTCTCAACATAAATTTATTTGAATTCAACTATAATTTTTAATATGGAATTGTAGCATCAAATATTAGTATCACAAAGCAACCTTCCTGGATGAGTCCTTCGTAATAATACCAGCATTTTATAGCCACGGAGGGAGTAGGAAACTAGGAAGTTATTTTGTGAAGGACTCCATTTCTAAGAAGGCCCCATGATCAGATAACTATCATTCCAGTCTTGGATTCAGAAGAGACACTCAAAATAGAGTTGCAATTGAAATATGAAGGTATGAAAGAATTTGCTTTCAGTTCAAATGCAATATGAGAACAATATTAAATTACCAATAGGCATTATGAGACAGCTGCCTCAAGATGCAAGTTTAGGATGCAGTGGAATGGCAATAGTTATGTACTGACTTTTACAGCAACAGAGATACAGCACTGATAGCTGAACAGATGATGTTTGATACGATCTGCCTTTATGCACAGTTATTACATTAAATTGATGGTCTCTTGTCTACATGACCACTGAGGTGTACATAAGGTTATCAGATATATAAAGAATTGGACAAGTGGATGGGTGGGGAAAGAATTGGAGAAGTGGATGGGTGGGTTTAACTTTCTTGGCATCCCCAACAAAATTGGGGGAAATTATAGTGAAAATAAAGTATTTAGACCTACATGTGTATGAAATTACTTTTCCCAGCATCATTTTTTTTATTTGCAGGAATGTGCTGGAGCCAATTAGTAGGCAAAAGTCTTGTATGTAAACAGGGAAGCCTCACTCCCTTCTAATACTGATGTTACCTAGTTGGATAATGAAATGTCTGCAAGAAAACAACCAAACTTAGATTACCAAGGAACTCCATAGTTCAACCCTGAGCTACAAATATTCTCTTTTATTAGAACCAAAAGTCTTAAGCCTGTAACTAATTAAGGTCTTATTAATTTCAGGCAATAGGGAAAGTTGTCTCCAGAGCACGAATCTACAAATTAAAATCACCAACCTTGTTAACTTGCTATTAGCATTCATTAGGGAAGCACTGCCTCATGGTGAAAAGCTGATCCGGAAGAGCTACTCAAAAGGCCTGGCAATATTTGATTTTAAGCCTGTGCTTGTTGAATGGAGGGCAGGAGGATAAAAAGATCATGTCTTCCTTTTGCCCAACTCTGATAATCCTAGGTGCTTAAGGATATTGATCTACCTGTGTACTGAGGGAGAACAATGCAATATTATCTTGTTGGTAGATCTAGCGGAAATAAATGTGCTTAAGACAGTGTATTTGGGAACGAGCATAATAAATTAATTTAAAAAATACACATATTTAGTATTTCCCCCATGAGCCATATTAAAATGTTTACTTTTTTGATGATCACGTGGTCCACCTAAAGGAAATCGGCAGTGCTAAACTTTACGTGGTTTGTTTAGTGTTTTATTCTTTTATTCCCAGCCAACTTTAACTGATTCAGCAAATAACGGTTAAACAACCATGGTTTAATCTTCAGGCAAAAAAAACCAAACCCCTCATTGGGATGAGAATTGTGCTGCTTTGCCTTAGCTTAGGCAACAGAATGCAGAACGGCCTTTCTCAGGCAAAGAGAGACGCCTCAATGGTTCTCATCTTTAAGGGAGACTAAGAGCCGCGCCTTCTAGAGTCCTCCCGCTCAGGAAACCATTGGGTTCATTCATCCTCTCTTGCTAGCAATTGACACTACACTTCCCAGCTTGCCCCCGGAGGTGCTGCGGTGACGTTACGGGAAGTGAATCACGGGCTTCTTCCGGTAGCGCGTAAGCCCCGAGCGGAGTCGAGGTCCAGTGGAGACTATATCCTGATAAGACAAGATGGCCGGGTTGCCCCGCAGGATCATTAAGGTACCCGCTTTACTTCTCCTCTTGTCTGTTTCCTCTCCTCCCTTCCTCCCCCTGCGGCAGCTGGAGGCAGGCCCCGCGTGTAGCTCGTGGCCGGGAGAGCCTGGAGCAAATGCTTCGGGGGCGCGGCGTTTCCGGTGAGGGAGACAGGCAGTGGTGTCACTCTGCTTGCCCGCGCCGCTGCTGCATGGGGGAGGGGGGGCGCGAGGGACCGGAGGCAGGAGCAGCCACCGCCATTCGAGGCGCGCGCTCGTTCACGTGCGCGTATGTGCAAAGGAGCGACGGCCGATGGGTGCGTGACGGATGTAAGGAGCGCCGCGGGCGAGGCCTCGGTACCTCAGCCTGCCAGGAATGAATGGGAATTTCAGGCGGTGAGGCTTGCACGAGCCCCCCCCCTCTCCGGACCTTTACCGCGCGGTCCACCCGCCCCTCAGTCCCCGCCCCGCCCTTCCCGCTTCTTCCTTTATTCTGCGGCCGAAGAGGGAGGTGTTTTGATGGGGCAACAGGCTAGAGATGTATGACCTGGGGCCGGCAGGCGGGTGGAAACGGCTCAGCTGAATTGCTTCCCCAGAGCTCTGATATGCAGTCTCTACATTCGCCGCCGAAATAATTCTGCTCTTTTCTTTCCGACAAACAGCTAATCCGGGGAGAAGTGAGCGTGCTCTCCCTTCCCACGAGGAGGAAGGAGATGGTCAGTTTAGCGATGACTCATGAGTACCTTCTTAAGGAATTGTGCTTTCACCGCTTGCCAAATTGCCTTGCAGCTCCTTTCCCCACCTCCTGTGTTTTTGTTTGAGTAAATCCAGATTTGGATAGAAGCTAAAATATTTTCATTTGAATGCATGCATCTTATGGCGGATTCTTGATGCCTCTATGTGTGGCATAATTCGCTTTCTGCAGAATTTAATGTATAGTTTTAAAACCATGAAGAAATGAAGGTGAATTAACTGTTAAACACTCGATTTAAAATAAATCCACTTACAAATTGTCAGTCTTCTATATGTATTTTGTCATTCGTAGCATTTTGTTTTGTTTTGTTTTGAATATTTATGAAAATCTGTTCCAGTGTTAACAGAGCACTTATGACTTCTCTAGCTAAGAGGGGTATAGATGATTCTGCTGAAGGAGATGCATTTCCACTGGTGGATAGGGCCAGAATGGATTTCCCAGAGACTCAATTATGCTGAAGGAAGCAAGGCAGATGTATGAGAAGTTACCTCCACCCTTGGCTGGTGGAAGTTGTTCACTTTTCCTTCCTTTCCACAGCTGATAAATATAATTAGAAATTTAGTAATATAATTTTACTGGTGGTTACTAGGAGTTATAGGAACTATGCACACACATAATACACACATACAAATGATAATGTACTTTGATATACTAAAATCCTTAACATTGTAGTCTTATGGCTTTCTCCAAGATGATAAATACAATTAATTGGTTTGTATTTTAGAATGACTTTTCTGGGAAGGATCAGCTTTAGTGATGAAATATCTCTTCATTGGAGTAAAACACCAGTTAAAACTGCAACTGTTTATCAGTAAATTTCTTTTAACTGGTAACTTATAAAACTAGTTCACAATCTTCAATATTACTAAAGGAGCAACACCAAGCCAAATCTATTTGCTCTAATGTCCTTCCTGTAGCTTTCTTGTTGACCATTTTGGAAATGGAATGTTGAAATAAAAAGGCCTTTGATATGATCAAGCAGGTAAATATCTCTATTATTACAATAATGGAACAACTTATAATAGTTCTAATCCAAACTGAGAAGCAAGCATCAGGGTTGAAGAAAGGGTTGGGATTTTTTTGGGTAGATTTGGCTTATTTGATCAAACTATTCATATACAGGTGTTATTTGGAATCACTGCATTGGCATTTCAAAGTTACATTTAGTTATTATGCAAACCTGCAGCTAATTATGTATTATCTTAGATAAATCTTGGAAACAACTGGAGGAGAAAAATGACTCTTCACAAAAGGAATGGATCTCTGAGCAACAGCCACCAATTATAAGAATGAGTGATTTATTGCATTTTTTCTTAGAGAATAGACAAACATATTTCCTTTAGCACCACCTGGCTCTATGATATAATCCTTGTTCCACTAAGCCTGAGGCTCCTAAGTCTGTTGTAATATCTGAGAATGGTGCTGATATGAATAACACTCATTTGGTCCACAAATCCCTGGTACTCAGACCTGGTAAAATCTTTCACATTTTAGCAACGGGATCATCCAAGAGGATTCACCTACCCAGAACCTAG
The DNA here is from genome assembly GCA_003457575.1 of Thermophis baileyi. Lineage (NCBI taxonomy): Eukaryota > Metazoa > Chordata > Lepidosauria > Squamata > Dipsadidae > Thermophis > Thermophis baileyi. Next base: position 975,989 of record QLTV01000769.1, on the reverse strand, counting down.
TTGGTTAGTAGCCAAATGTATGGAAATTGAGTGGACATTTTCTTAACCTGCGGTACAATAGCAAAACTATCTAAGCCATCCTAGCATTCTAAAGAACTTCTATTTGTGTATACTAGTTGCTCATATAGCGAGCTATCTGCAGACAGGCTAAAAATAATATCACCAATATCAGTCTCCATTCCCCAGATCCTGACCTTTCTATAAATTGGGATCTTGCATAAGTATCAGCCTTCCCTTTAGTCCTGTTACCAGGAAGCATTGAACCTTTCTTGGCATTATCAAGAGATTCCTAAGTGGGAGGGATCCCTGTTAAGATTAACAGCTATCCAGAAGTATCTGTTGTGGGGCTTTCAGCTAGTATTTCAAGTCATAACCTGAGCCTGATTGAACTCTCATGTGAGTCAGCTTGGAACTCCCTGCATGAAGTAACATTCCTTAGTGCCATAACTTTAAACATTGCTCTCTACCAAGAAAAAATTGTGTGTTATCTAGCCAAACATCATCATCATCATCATCATCTCTGTGCCTAGACCAGGGGTGTCAAACTGGCAGTCTGTGGGCCAGATGCATCATGCGCAGACCATGCCCACCCCAGCTCCGTGAATGGGGAAAACGTGAAATGTCATGTGACAGCAATGTGGCGCCGCGAGTTTGACACCCGTGGTCTAGACCAACTTTCATGACAAAGATGAATTTAGTGTTTTATTGGGGTCAGGAAAGTATCTTTTCCTTTCACTCAAATTCTAGGTTTAGTTAAAGAGGCATCAACACAAATTGGATACCAGATTAATAATCACAATTTAACTGAGCAGAATAGAGAGATTTCAGAGTTTTAGATAGCCATGTGTATTTCTTCAAATGTCCCATCTTGGCTATAATTCCTATCTTATCATCATGATCTGCAGATGGATCAAGGATTGCATCTGACTAGTCTTCAAAAATCAGAACAATCTTGCATTTTTGATGTCAGTTCACCAAAAATGCACCATTTCAATTCCCCTAGGCAGTAATGCTCTCTTGGAGATGTAAAAAAAAAAGGTCTTTTTTTTACAGTAGAAACAAGGCATCTAGCTCACCCTGCCGAAAGAAAGAAAAGGGAAAAAATGAATGTATCATGGGCTCCATCAATATTTATATATTCTTTCAACTGGCTCATATTTGTTGCTACTTTTCGCAAGTGTTTCTATCTCAATTCTCTTTCTGGCATCGCATTCCCAAAACTAAAAGTAGTGTCAAAATCTTCCATGCCCTACATCGAGAATGACGAGAAAGAGATGATGGAATACTGTGTCTTTGCTGTAAAAATGATCCAGCCAACAAATATATTAGTTTTATGTTTTGATCTGGACAATTCAAGAGCAAAGTTTAAAGAAATTGGTTTGTAAACATCTTGAAAACTAAGCAGTAATAATGACCAGAAGTTACAATAATTTTTCCAAGGGACTAGTCTTGCCAGATATCTCATTTTTTTCCTTCAGTAGATAATTGGAATGCTTTAAACGTATCTTGCTTTCACAAAATTGACAAAATTTTGACAAAATTCAGAAGAGGTAAATGCAGTGCTTTTCATTTAGGAAACAATCAAACACACAGAATGGGAAATATGTAGTCTGGTCACTTGTGAGAAAGATCTTGGAATAATTATTAATTACAAATAACATTGGTGGGCGTTTTGATATGTCTACAGAAAAAGGCAAATGCAGTTTTAGGCTGAATCAACAGAACTATGGCCTTCAAATTACAGGGATAACAGTTCTCTTTATTCTGTATTGGTTGGATCTGCTTTGAGTACAGGTAGTCCTCGACTTACAACAGTTCATTTAGTGACCAAAGTTACAATGGCACTGAAAAAAGTGACTTATGACCATTTTTCACACTTATAACCGTTGTAACATCCCCATGGTCACATGATTTACATTCAGATGCTTCACAGCTGACTCACATTTATGACGGTTGCAGTGTCCCAGGGTCACTTGATCCCCTTTTGCGACCACCTGACAAAGTCAATGGGGAAACCAGATTCACTTAACAACTCTGTTACTAATATAACAACTGCAGTGATTGATTCATTTAACAAATCTGGAAAGAAAAGTTGTGAAATGGGGCAAAACTTCCTTAATGCATTTCTCACTTAACGTAAATTTTGGACTCAATTGTGGTTGTAAGTTGAGAACTACCTGTACTATGTACTGATTCAGAGGACAACAGGAAGAATAATCGGAGGACTAGAACAAAGTTTTGTGAAAAGAGGTTGAAAAATATATATTTTGTAATAGAAAATTGGGGTTGATATGACAAAGAATAATGAATTTAAATTACAGGATAGCAAATTCCCATTAAATATTACAAGAAAAAATGGAGTTGTTTGGAACTAATTATACAAAGAAGGGTTGGATTTGCCCTATATTCAGTATGTTCAAATATAATCTATATAACTGATGGAACTTCTTTAATTTGGATTTTAGGATGGGCCTGATGGCCACTTCATATTGTATGATTGTCTGATAATGTGCTGTTAAAATTTTCTAGAACTCTTGCATATTTATAATGACAAACTTTTTTCTGATTTTTACTGCTATATTCTAACTGTGCCTGTGCACTGCAGTACAATCATTTCTGGACCAGTAACAGTTTGTACATTTGTTCTGTACCACTGGCAGCAATTTAATGTCTGCATTAATAAAGTAACAAAAGTCCATTTGAAAAACTGGTTCTATAAACATGATTCAGTATGTTAAATTGGAAGTTGTAAAGAAGTGGTCTTCAAGTGTCTTTATCCTTTTTTATAATAGATATAGTATTTTTATAAATAGATATCTAGAATCGTTGGATTCATTAACATGATAATTGTTTTATCTGATAATTATATTTTAAATTGATAGGCTATATTATGCCTTCCACATATTATTTATCCAGTTTCTAACAAGCTCAGCTAGGATGGCCAATATTAAGAGAGAATGGGAACTTCACTAACATTTGGAGATAATAAACATTTCCTAATCTGTAGGTAACTTCTTAACTTCTATTTTAAATCTCTTATCACATTATTTGTTAAATAATTATGTATGAAATAAATAATATAGATATGACAAAATAAGTTTTAAGATGCCTCAAACGTCACTATGCTACAATCATAATGTGGGCACATATATTTCAATAAATAGAAAATATTATTTTCAGATATTTTTCTGAATGAATTAGGAGAAACTCCAGTAACCGGAAATGCTTCAGTGACTCTAAAGATATGCAGAACTAAGAATCAGACAGAATTAAAGGAGATGTAAAAAGAACTAATGATTGATCAGGAAATAAGATCTGCAACTGTGACTACCATGTATGACAGTGTTTGATAATCAAGTTCTTGACTCCTGACTGAGATCTAATAATAGTTCTTTTAACAATTACAAAGAGGCATGGAAAGAAGAGATCAAGTGACAAATGGTGGTGAGAAAGACTAAAGGATTATATTAGGCCATTAAAAGGTATTTTTGTCCATGGAGTTCTAACATAGATTGTTAATGTCTACAGATTCGGATATTAAATAAATATAATATAATAATGGTAAAAGCCTTTATTAGGGATTACCTTGTGATAAGAGTGCAAGAAAAAAATATTTTTCCACTCTTACTGCATCTGCAGGGCTGGCAGCCTTTTCAAAATGACCTGATCTGTGTAAGATGGTGCTAAGGGAACATCTATAAGGCCACATGAAGGCTCTGAGCTGAACTCTGGATATCAAGTTGTATGGAGTTGACTGAGGCACGATCTGGCTTGGTTATCACTTGTCTTGAGAAAATAGACCAGGCCACGTGGTATATGCATGTTCCTTCCAGTTGGTTAAGGTCTCCTGGGAGACTATATATAATTAGATCCAGATAATGGTGAATCCATTTCTGAGGGAGGAAGGGGTCCTGCCAACTCCTCAAGAAGCAGTAGTCCTTTCCCTTAATGAACCATTGCTGGTCTAATGGTCCTGGACAATTTTCATTCTGTCTATAATCTTCCTTTTATAGCGAAAGTGCTGAGAAGGTAGCTGAGTTGCAAGGTGAAGGTGGCTAAGGACCTTGGCGAAAGTAAGTTAATCTTGCTTTTCAGTAAAGATTCAGACCTGGATAACGAGTTAGGTTTAATCACATTTGTTGGTAATTTTTCAAAAGACTGGAGTGGAAAAATGTATCTATCCAGGTCTTCCTGGATCTCTCAGTAGTTTTTGATACCAACAATTATATCTTCTGGATTAGTTTTAGTGGGAAGCATGTTATTGTGGCAGTTCTCCTTCTGGGCTAATTTCAGTTAGTGGGGAGAAAAAATCTAGCTCTAGACCCTATCCCCACTCCTATTTTACACCTACATCAAGCCACTGCTTAATATCATTGGTCAGCATGGGATTAGGTATCATCAATATACTTAACTATACATTGCTATCCTGGGCCAATCAACTGCTCAAGGTTCTCACAGTATCTAGGATAATGGGGATCTGGATGAGGAAAAACGGGATCTGGGTTGTAGGCTCACACCCCCTTATTTGGGGATGTTCCATCTTTAGTTCTGAATGGGATAACACTCCCTAGACAAACCAGTGCACAACCTGGGGTCCTTTTGGACTTTTTGGTTCCACTTGCAGAACAGGTAGCAACTGTGGTCAGGAGGTCCATTGAACAAATCCATTTTGTGCACCAATTGTGCTGCCCAGAGTCATTTTACAGTGAGATGGCTGGCATATAAAATAAATAAATATGTTTGGATTAATATCCACGGTCACTTGTGCCTTGGTGACCTTCCATTTGAATTCTTGCAATGTTCTGTTCATGGGTGTGTCTTTGAATACTATTTAGAAGCTATCACTGTTCCAGAATGCAGTAGTGTAGGCAGTTAGAGGCACATCATGATGCACTCATGTAACTTCACTTCTTTGCAAGCTGCACTGGCTTCCAGTAGGCTCCTGGGTACAATTTAGGGTTCTAGTGATAAAGCCCTTGTAGGCAAAGGACCAGCTTATCCCCTTAACTTTGGTTGTTTCTGCTGTCACATAAAATCTAGAGATGTTTTATGTGCTCCATGAAACAGTGCCATCTCATGGGACCCAGGAGATATGCCTTTTCCTTCACAGCTCCTATATTATACAACATTTTTCCCCCAAGATTTGAATTCCTTGACCATTTTGGCCTATTATTTGGCTTTGAAAACTTCCCTCTTCAAGCATTGGACCAGGTGTTGAATGAGTCCATTCTGTAAGATATTGGCATTTATTGGAGTATGGGTTTTTAAATTATTTTTGTTTTGATTATTTGCCCCGATTCTACCCTAAATTAAGGGATTACAGGGTCGTAAAAAGAGAGTTTGTTTTTTAGTGTTTAGCTCTTTTTAAACTTGATGTTAACTGCCTAGAATCTCTATCTCTGGATTTGATGGACATAGAAATATATTAAATAATAAAAAAATAAACAGCTTGTATTCTGAACCACATAGGACTGGACTTAAGTACTGTGAGAATAATAAGGGGGTGATAAGATACTTGTAGAATGATCAATCTTAGGTAAAGAAAAGGATTTATCTTAGTTTCGGATGGCACTCAGTAAAAGAAAAGGACACAAAGTCTTGATTCAGACACTGTACTAAACCAAATAAGGTTTGTTTACTCTGATACAGCATGTTACAAGAATCTAGTCAGAAATAGCTTGGTAAACAAGCCATAGTTAAGGGAACCAAAGAAACTGACCCATAATGAACTTAGAAACTTGTGCACGAGTTAAGGAGAAGGAAGGGAAGAAAAGGAAAGACAAACCATCTCAGTGGGAACTCCTGTGGAAAAAGTGTAGAGCATTGGAGCATTTAAGGTATTTTGTTAATCTTTAAGGATGTGATGTGGCCTCAGAATGGTCATGGGTGCCCATGCCACATTTTATCAGAATCTCCTTATAAATTTATCTTTTCCTAGGGCATTATAGCATTCATGCAACCCAGGAAAATATACATTTTAGTTAGGGAGGTATATCTGCCTCAGAGCATCTTGTCGTACCGTGTGAATAGCTCTATAATTTAAATGTGTTATTTCCATGGTATCGCAGAGTTACTCTGTAGGCCCAGGAATAGATGCAGTTTCTTTAAGGAGGCATTGACAAAATATATCTATTCTGAAATGTCTTTGTGGCTTCGAATCTGAATTATGCCATATCCCTATTAATCTTAATGTATTTCTTTAAGAGGTTGAAATGTGTCGCATATATTTAGTATATCTGCATTATGTAACTCTATAAATTGTGTAACAAGTACAAGTGCTGTATTCAACTAGTTGCAATGGCCAAAGAGGCTGTAGATCTCTTTCCTCTGATAGTAAAAAAACAAAACTGGATTCAGGTATCTTAAGATAAAATATCCATTTGGTTTAAAATAAACACTTCTGCATTGTTAGATACAGATGTTTTTTCTAATGAAATTGGAGCAGAGAAACTAAAACATAAACTTTTTTTATAATAAAAAGATTTTACTTTGCAAACTAAGAAATCATTTGTAAATCTCAGGGAACAGATGTAGTTCTTTCAGACACAAGCATGGAAAAAATATTACTGTAAATGAGGTAGCATTATGCTTCATAACACTACTGAACCTTTATTGTCATGTACAGTTTATCTATCTATCTATCTATCTATCTATCTATCTATCTATCTATCTATCTATCTATCTATCTATCTATCTATCTATCTATCTATCTATCTGTATAGACACTATTACATAAATAAATAGTTTAAGTTTTATTTATTTTGTTTAGCAAAATCAGTTTCTATACTTTCTCAAAGTATATCTGAAAACTTACAGATATCAGCAAATGGAAATTTTATAAATTTAAACAAATTTTCAACTCTTAGTAATTTTTTTTCAAATAGATCTGTTTTTCAAATAGATCTGAAAGTACATAAGAAATTTGATGACACACTGGTGCCTGATTTGTGAAACAAAATATAAAGTTTTTGTTTTATGAAGCAGTTTTTATATTTAGCCATGCATGTTAAAAATAGTTTTCTTAGTACTGTATTAGAAGGTGGTTCTGATTATTTCTTCTGTTAATCAGGAGAGTAAGAGCAGGATAGCACCACCAGTGTTTTTCAATTTCATCTAGTGTGGTAGAAAACTCACTTCCAAAATAACAACAACTGGATAGTGTGCAAACAATCATGTTATTAGTTCCAAGACTTTCAGGTTTCAGTGAGTCACTGGTCTCATTGCCCCCAGATGAACCCAGAGCAAGAGCTGCAAGGTTACATAGATCTTATATAGAATGTTGATCAAGGACAATTTGAGCAGGTGTTTACAGCAGCAGCAGACCTCAGATATAGAAAAAAAAGTTGTTCAATAAGAAAAGAAAGAAAGAAAGACAACAGCATTAAGAAAAGCTTTGATAGATGAGCTGAGCCAAGATTTTAGTAGTTATTACAACAGACTACCCTGCATTTACAGTGGAAGAGGGAAGAGATAAGGAAATGGCAGCATTTATCCTTGAATCATGTGGTCATTTCAAGGCATGAACTCTTACCAACAACTGCTGTGTTGTTTTTTTCTCTTTCAGGAAACCCAGCGCTTGCTGGCAGAACCTGTTCCTGGCATAAAGGCAGAACCAGATGAAAGCAATGCACGTTATTTTCATGTGGTCATTGCAGGGCCACAGGATTCCCCCTTTGAGGGTGGGACATTTAAACTTGAACTATTCCTTCCAGAAGAATATCCAATGGCGGCTCCGAAAGTACGTTTCATGACCAAAATTTATCATCCTAATGTAGACAAATTGGGAAGAATATGTTTAGATATTTTGAAAGGTAAGCATTTTGGAATCATTATTACAATGATACCTTCTTTTAGCAGATTGTGAAGATATTCAGAAATTATTTCAGTGATTTCCCAAGTTGGGAGGTGTGGGAGAAAGAGTGTCTTTATTAGAAATGCTGCTGTAGTACCCTCTCACTTGCTTCCTCAGATAAATGGTCTCCAGCTTTGCAGATCCGTACAGTTCTGCTATCAATCCAGGCTTTGTTAAGCGCACCCAACCCAGATGATCCACTAGCAAATGATGTAGCTGAGCAGTGGAAGACCAATGAAGTCCAAGCCATAGAAACAGGTGTTGTATCTTCATTCTAGGCCTAGTACCTCTCTTCAAGATACCTACCTACCACCACCATCCCCTTTTCTCTTTTTCTCTTTCTGATGTGGGTGATTTGAAGAGAGTAGGGCCCTCTCATGTGTTTCACATTGCTTTTCTTTTGCTTTTATTTTATAAACATATTCAGATTATAGATATGCATGCAAGCAGTTAACTTTTTTAAATGAAGGACTAATATCTGGTTCAGCATAATTTCTACCTACCGTACCCTCCATTGCTGAAGTTTATTTCCCGGCTAGTTTGTTAAGGTTACTTGAATAAGCATATTGTATATACCAGAAAAAAACATTAGATAAATTACTCTTCCAAATGGTACTGCTTTAGTGTCACAAATGAGACACCAATCACAACTAATTATGATAAATGCTGCATAACAGATAGTAGTTATCATGTGCCTAATGTCAATATGGAAAAGCCACTATCAATTCATAAAAAAGGAAACTCATGGCACAAATATAGATAGGGTTAGGGTTAGCAAAATCAAATAAGTGGAGCAAAGAGAATATATTTAAATTTCAGTATCTTACTTTTTTGACTAATATACCATTTTTCCTTTCTTTTTACAGCCAGAGCATGGACTAGGCTATATGCCATGAATAATATTTAAAATGTGCTCTAAATTAGTGTGCATCACTTTTTCCTGTTCTGCCAAGACCTCTTCCTTTTTTTTTTTTTGTTTTCACGTAATGGACAGAGTCTTAGAAAACTTTACAGAATAAAAACCCAGACATCAGTTCTTTGGTGATTTAAATGCACATTAGCAAATCTGTGTCTTGTCCTAATTCACTCCTGTTCTGCATGAGCAGAGGCTAGAAGTATCATCAGGATTGTTTGTGAAATTGTTTAAAAGCAGTAGCACATCTCTGCTTTTAATGATTTTTTCCCATCATGAGTTAAGTGTAAGCACTGTGAATGAAAGTAGTCAGGGTTAGCTGCAGGGGTTTTTGTTCTAATTGTGTGGGCTCTTCCTCCCTTTTTTATGGTGATGCTAATTGCATTGGTTAAAGCAGCTAACCAGTTATATTCTAGCCAAGTCTAACTTAGCTGTAGCTGGACAAGCTTGGTTGTTTGAAAAAAAATGGGAACATTAAACATCCATTCACTAATAATATTGTGATTCTGCTGTCAAGTGTAAAAATCTTCCTTTCAAGAAAAAGCTTGTGACCATTTTGTATGGCTTGTCTGGAAAATCTTCTGTAAATCTTATGTTTTAGTAAAATATTTTGTTATTCTACTTTGCCTTTGTACAGTTTGTTTTGATGTGCTCTTTCCCCCCTTTTCAATTGTGACAATCGCTTTTTAAAAAAAAAACAAAGCTGGATTGAAACTGTCAGATTTCATCAACCTAAAAGCTGTAGTATAATCTTGGATTTTTTCCCGACTTGTATTAATGCCTTACTAGTGTTCATAATATTTTTTGTTTTTGGGTTTTTAAAAAGCCTTTGATAATGTAGTAGCTTATCAAAGACTTAAATAGGTTAGATGCATCATTGATGTTATGTACATGCAGTGTAAAGTACCACTAAAGCAGGAAGCTAGCAAAACAAACAGCAATTTTGGGTGTGTATGTAACTTGTCTGTCTTGTGTTAAGTATTATCGGGTATCAGACTACATTTAAAGATAATTTGCATCTTTTAAAAATGATCCTGTGCATAGAATTAAATCCTACATTATGGTGAATTAAGATCTTTACGGCTAGCTTTGTTAAATCTGGTTTTATCTGCAATCCTTACGTTACCATGGTTTTGCTCCATTTCTTGATTTGGAATATAGATTTTTTTTTTAAAAAAAAGCCATCATGTTAAGATGCAAAAAACCCCACAGGGGCATATTTTGACCACATTTCTCACTCCCACACTTCCTGGAAACTTCCTTTTCTTACTCTATGTCTTTGCCTTGACTATCTTCTAATCTTTTTGCTTTCAATGTGGCCAATGTAATGCCAGTTGCCATGGACAATATCTGTCTTGTAGTTCAGGGGATAGTTTTGAGATCCATAATTTTCCCATCATACCTGTGCTAGTTTCATCTGGGATTTCTATATAGAATATGGTGTATGTATTGTGCTCTTATGTAAGATAAATATCTATTAAAATCACATTTTCAACAGACAAATGCTTTTAGTGATGGTATTGTCCCCCGAGTTGATTGCATTATAGCATAATAAAAGGTTCATATATTTTAGCGAGAGAGATGATCTTAAAACGGTTTCTCTAAAAGCTGGCATTAAAGCCATCTTAAAGTTATATATATATTATATATATATAATCTTACAACCTTTACAGATGTAAATTCTTCCATATTTTGTTGATAAACATAAACAATACATATTTGTAGTATAGTGTAATTCTAAAACTATTAGTGAAATACATACCTGATTTTGACAATGCCTACTATCTAATACATTTTGCTTTAGCTTGTAGTTGGATGATAAATAATATATAATACTTTTGTTTAGTTGGATATTCACATAGCATATGCCTTTGTATTGTGTATTTTGACATCCCCTTTGGCATTTTTCTGATATTCAAAATACTTCGGCATTTTTCTGATATTCAAAATACTTCAGAAAAAATACTTTTTCTGATATTCAAAATACTTCTACTACTTTCTGATATTCAAAATACTTTACACTGCTTTTTATTTATTTTAAGAACTCTTAACAGCTCAATGTTTAGTTATTATATTACTTACATTCTAAGATATAATCACTCAACTATATTTATTGGAAAACAAAATGCTATAAATAAAATTTGTCTTTAAAGTCCCAGAAACATTTTGACCTTAAATTAATTGTAAGAAGTGGTTAATCAGAATCCTTAGTTTTCAAATGTATTGCATAATCCAGCCAGACTTAATTATGGATTTCATTTGAAATGTTTATAGACTGATATCAGGCATTTGCTTGCAGAAAGTGCCACTAAGCTCTTCTGTAAATGCATAGGCTCACTGGCTTAAGTATATTCTGTTGAACTAAATGGGACTTAAAATACTTTGCATTATGCCCCCCGCTTTCTTGCATGTAATGAAATGCTATATGTGTATTCAGGTAAGTGAATATTATTGTGTATATATATATATATATATATAAATTCTGAATATTATGCAGAAATATATACATTGCCATCAAAATACTATGTAGAAATGTATATACACACATCTTTTTAAAATAGAGGATAAACATTCTATAGGGACAACAGAAATTTCCCCCACAAAAGCCTCTTGTGAATTCTACCTGTAAATGTTGACAAGTGAGGTTTCAAAAAGCATAGATTATTTTATTTTAAATCTGAATCTCATTTTATATCATCAAAAATTGCCAGGCGTGAAAGACCAGGTCTACACATGAAGTTTCAATTGAACTGATTTATTGCTAAAAACATATGCACAGGAATCGTCTCAACTAATGGTCAGCACCTGGTTAGAGTTAAATAAGGGTCAACAGCACTCAAGGGGGCGGGGGGATTTAATTTGCTTCTGGCTAAGTAGGAATTGTAGCAGTGGTGAAATGTAAATTTTTTGCCACCAGTTCTGTGGACGTGGCTTAGTGGGTGTGGCTTGGTGGTGGCATGTGATGGTGGGCGTGGCCAATATTTATTTATTTTTTTAGCATTTTTAACTAAAAAAAGTTTTAAAAAGTTCCGACGATCAGCTGTGATAATCAGCTGTGCCTCACGATCATTGGAACCTTTTAAAAAACTTTTTAAAAGCATTTTTAACTACCTATTCGCCGGAACCAGTAGTAAAAAAATGCTTTAAAAAAGTAAAAAAAAAAAAAGGTTCTGACCAGAGGTGGGTTCCTCCCGGTTCGGACAGGTTCTATAGAACCGGTAGTAACTTGGCGGCCTGGGTCACTAGAACCGGCAGCGACCCAGGCCTGCCACACCCCCGAACTGGTTCTTTCGGCGGTGCCATAGGTGCCGCAATCTGGTTTTTGCTTCTGCACATGCGCAGAAGCTTTTTTAAAGCACTGCACATGTGCGAAGCACGCACGAAGCGCACTGCGTGCACGAAGCATGCACAAAGTGCGTGCGTGCCCGCACGGTGCATCACTGAGCGAACCGGCAGCGAAGAAAAGCAGAATCCACCCCTAGTTCCAATGATTGCGCAATCGTCAGAACCTTTTTAAAAAACTTTTTAAAAGCATTTTTTACTAACGGTTCGGTGAACCGGTAGCATTTTTTTACTAACAGTTCGGGCGAACCGGCCCAAACCGGTAGCATTTCACCCCTGAATTGTAGGCTGATCCCCCTTTTTGAATACTTTATTTGGCCAAGTGTGGTTAGACACACAAGGAATTTGTCTTCAGTACAGAAGCATTCAGTGTACTTGCAAAGCAATAGAGAGAACAATAACAATAAGAACTTAGAATAACTTTATTGTCACTTTGAATGTACACTAATTGGCATACATTAAAATGAAATTTTGTTGCATACAACTCTCAAAGGGTCTCCAGCAATATACACTACATAAACATAATAAAATAAATAAATACAAAATTATGCATATACCTACATATATTATATGACATGGAGAAATAACAGTAACAACAACAACATTAATAGTAATTGTAATAATTGATTGCAAGACAAGAAAACTAATGACAATGTACCATGCTATGCACCCAAAAAGTGATATTGATCGATCGTACTTGCCCAGATCTCAGGGTGGCAGAGGACTCTTACAGGTGAAACAAACTGGAAGAGGAAAAACACGGCTTAAATGACTACATAAAAAAAGGAAAAGAACCTCTATTGAAGGAGGTGAACAAGGGAAACCTCTTGAAAACCGCAAGATTGAAAGCAGAATATCGAAAAGAAACAATTGAGCATTGAGTTTCTAACTGGAAAAAGAAGTCTATGGACAGTCAATACCTGAAGGCCATTGAAGGAAAGGTAGATACAAAGCTAACATGGAGATCAGTGGTGCTGAAGAAAGAAACAGAAGGCTTCATTTTGGCTGCCCAAGAACAAGCCCTGTAGACCAATTCCATGAAAGCAAAAATTAAACGTCAGTAACAACAGCAAATGCCACTTATGCAACAAGAAAGATGAAACAGTGGATTACTTTATCAGTGGCTGCAGCAAAATCTGACAAACTGATTATCTACAATGTCATGATTGAGTTGCCAAAATCATACACTAGAAGCTTTGCCAGGAGTTTGCAGCAAAACAGAGAAACAATTAGAAAAAAATAATGAAATACCGTGATCTGCAAATTGAAGTTGAGTGATTGTGAAGGAAGAAAACAATGGTTGTACCAATAGTAATAGGAGCCGTGGAGCAATATCCAAAGGGTTGCCTAGATGCATGGAAATTTTGAACTTATCAGGCCTGTATATTCTGACTTTGCAAAAAAAAAAAAACCCCACCTTACTCAGAACTGCCTATATACTCACACATTAATTTAACAGCTCTTAGGTTCTTGGTTAGGACTTGAACTGTTAAGTTTTTACCAGTCCCAGACTGTAAATTGAATTGAAGTTTAAATCTTTAATAATAATAGTAGTAATAGTAGCAATAGTAATAGTAGTAGGAATAATATTGATGATGATAATAATATTAATATAATAGTAATAATAGTAATAATACCTAGGATGCTGGCAGCAACCTGTATCAACCATCAGAGCCAGTCAGTGATATTTGTAATACATTTTTAAATGTTCAGTTGACTGAGTTTCATGTTTAATGAATAAAAGTTTATAATAATAATAAATAATACAAATAAAAGGGGGAAGTAAAGAAGATAATTTTCACTCCATGCCCAGATTCCTTCTCTTACAAAAATCAAATCCACCCTTTTTAAAGTCCAGAAATATACTGTAGTTGAAGGTATTTGCAATTTATCTCTACATTTATTAAATAATGATGTAATTATCTGTTATCAAATTGTACTGTTTTTTTTCTCTTTTGTCTATCCAAATTTATGGAATTAACTTACTCTAAACAGTCCTAGTAGATATGCAAAGTTCAGTTATTTATTTATAAATAGTTCAAATAATCTGGATATATCTGAGCTGAGTTGTTTATTGGTGTTATGCTGATGAGAAGGATTTGATGATTCCATCATCTACAAATAGGCTCTACAAATTTGAAAAACTTAATCTTTATTTTAAGACAGGGAATTTTAAGCAGAAAGATTGGGCCCTTCACTGAATTGAAGTAGATGTGTTCCATATTATTGTGACTCTAAAAACAAAAAATATTTCTATTTAATCCAATAAACAGAGTTATGAATTATAAGATTAAATTAAAATTATCATCTCTACTAAGCCAGTTCCCGTACTTGCAATACTTGAGAAATGGAAATCCCTGGAGACACAGTACACACATATGTATGCTTCGCATGAATAAAGTTTTTAGCTGACAAGTAAATAATATTTTGACTATAAAGTGTAATTATGCCCTAAGGAAAATGAGGATTGGATGCTTTTAAAAGAAGCTTATTTCTAGTGCATTATGGTTATTATAAATGGTCTGATTTAGTTAAATCATGGTTTATATGTATAATAGTCCTTCATGTACATTCCTACCATTTTATGATTATTTTAAAATGCCTGATAGGATCTGTTTGACATTTTTGCCTGTAATGTTATGACATTGAAATAAAAGGAAGAGTGATGATTCGTTGTACAGTGAGCTTTTTATTGGAGAATCCCCCTCTGAAAAATAAGGCTGGCATTATCACATTGATTTTTGTTTCCTTTGCACAGATATTTAAAAATGTAGATTTCCCCTAACCAGATAGCTAAACTACAGAATTTCATTACCTCTTTCATTACCGCAGGAGCAAACAGTTACAAATTTGACAAATGTTGGACATGCCAAAGGAGGAGAGAGATTAATTTATTCACACCAGCCTCTTTAAGCTGTCAGGAGCAGGGCTTTAAAATGACTGTAACCCCTTCTGATGCTTCTGTCAAAAGTACACTGTCCAACTAAAGAGAAGCCATGTTGGCAGTAGCAATTCACCATATGCCCTCCCAAATAGGCAAATGTAGAATGCCAGCCCAGCCCCAAATTTAAGCAGCAGGTTTTCTTGATAGAAGCTGGCTCCTATGCTTTCTACTTGGCATTTCTATTGGAAGAAATGGCTCAGTTCATCAGGGAAATCAGCTGTTTTAAGGTCGGGCCTCTTTATGAACAGTTGGTAGAGTTTAATAGTTTTTATATAACACTTCTTTTTGTGTTGCTTTCTCTCTGTTATCGGCTTGCTTTTTCCCTTGCCCTTCCTTGCCTTTCCCTGTTAAAACCTTTATGCTCATCCAGCAGTAAGTCTGAAAATATTCTCTGGTAAGGCTTACTCCCAAGAAGGCTGGGGTTTTCCCTTCACATATATGTGGAAGAAATATCAATCACCTTTTTAATCAGTTGAAGAATCATGACCTGTTTATAGTAGTAATTCACTGGGATTCATGTTTAATGACTATATTTACTTATTTTCTGGTTGGCAACATAAAATACACTTGATTTCTTGGAAGCCACAATTTGATTTGATGCTGAAACACCAGTGTGATTTGTCATTATTACTCAGACCAGTTTTGTTGTATTTGAAACTGAAGTTTGTACATAGATCAATTTAAGTGATAACAAAAGGTTGCAACTTGTGTGGTACCATGATTGGATTTTCTACTGGATTCTGAAGCATTTAAAGTTTTGAAGACCCTCTTGTGTAAATTCAGATAGTTATCCCTCTTATAATATTTGCTTTCAGTTTGAAAAAGGATTAAGGTTCAGCATGTTCTGTGGGAAGTCTGTTACCTTAGGACAGAGGTCTTCAAACTTGGCAACTTTAAGACTTGTGGACTTCAACTCCCAGAATTCTCCAGCCAGCATAACTGGCTGGAGAATTCTGGGAGTTGAAGTCCACAAGTCTTAAAGTTGCCAAGTTTGGGGACCCCTGCCTTAGGATGTCACCTTTATAAGGTCATCATATGATAGGGAAAGATGACTGAGCAAAGCATGCTTAGGGGATTTTGTGTATTGCATAAACTCAATTAGGTTTATTTGTAAAATGAAGAGTTACTTGAGTTCTCAAATAGCTTTATATTCTGAAGTTGAATATGAATATGACAAAGGGTAGTCCATGGCTTGATGTCAGTACCATTTTCTTACCTTATTTTACTGCTTCATAAAGAAAAATATTTAGAATTGTCAATTCTTAATCTTGATCCTAAAAATTAGAACAAGGAAGTTTATATCACAATGTTTCTTCACGCTATGCTGCAATGTATGATAAATTGTAGGGATAACTTCTTTGTTTTTTAATGCTCAAAACAATTTTTGTTCTCAATGCATGAAGAAAACATGAATATTCAGAAGTAACATGAGCTGAGAAGTATTTCTACAAATATTCTTGGCTAGAAATTCTTGAAGGAATAGGCAGAAGAATGTTTCAGTGAAAGCTTAATTCTTTACTACTGTTCCAGTTGTTATATTGATTCTTGCTTATAAACATAATTAATTATTAACATAATTTTTTTCTTCACCTGGGGACCTTCCTATTTAATTGGGTGGTCCACCTGAGTCCATCATCTGGTGAGCAGGACAATTCTTCACAAGTCTAAGTGATTGACTATTGGTATGTGCAGCTGACATGAGAGCAATGTTTTATATTATTATTCCTAAGAATTCTTTACAGCACTCTACAAAACTGGACAAACAGTACAGTTAATGAAAGCTAAGTAGTGACTGACAAGCTGGAAGGACTAGTCCACATAGCTGTCCTACAAAAATCCATTAAAGGCTTATGATTCTAGTGGTGTTGATGTTGCAGGCTCTCAAGTGAATGGTGATATCTATGAGAGTAGGCTTGTTTCTGTGTGGCAGTATGTTTATTGTGTAGCTAATGATAGTGTGAAGCCAAATAATGTAGCTTTCTGGTTTCTAGGGCAGTGATGGCAAACCTTTTTTGGCTCGGGTGCCAAAAGGGTGTGTGCGCGCGCGCTAGCATGCACACGGGTGCCCACACCCATAATGCAAGGCCCCCTCCCCATGCATGCGCACAACCCCTGCGCTGCCCCCCCCGCACATGCACACAGGCCTCACTGAAGCTGTGGAGCTGCCCTAATACTTACCTTCAGTGAGGCCGGCGGCAGAAGAAATGGGCCGAGGTGTGGGAGGCCTGACTACAACTGTCCAAAGCCGAAGAAGTTCCTGAAGACCTCTGACAGCGAAAAGGAGGCTGGGGGTGACGCACACAAGTGAACTTCCGGTTGGGCCGTTTTTCGCCGTCCCCAGGCTTCAGGAGGCTTTCCTGACGCCTGGAGAGAGCGAAAACGGCCAAAAATCAGCTGGCCAGCGTGCGCATGGGTGCTGGAGCTGACATAGGGCAACACCTCGCGTGCCCTCAGATTTGGCTCTGCGTGCCACCTGTGGCACATGTGCCATAGATTCATACTTCAAGTATATTTTAAGTACCTTGTATATGATTAGCTTGCATATATGTGGTATGTAAAAACTTCCAAGCTAACGTCTTGAGGCCATGATCTCTGCACCAATCTCTTCTGGAGATTGAAGTCATGATTTGTACTTTTGATTATTTTTGGACATGATTTTTGGTAAGTTTGCAAGTTTCAGCCATCAACATAGGAGCTGCTTTACTTCCTCCAGAATTTTCAGTCATATATGCATTCTGTTATGTATGTACTTCTATAGTAGTAGGAACTACTATAGTTGATGTAAATGAGAACAGACTCATGGCCCTGTCTGCAGTTTTCACATTGAAGACGTGAAGATGGCATGCAAGACATGATGCTGTGAATCTATTTTCATTTACAAGTTATAGTAGTTCCTACTGCCATTCTCTGTTTTTTTAATTCTTGTAACAAAGTTTTTGCTTCTTTGTGCATCCAGATTGTAGATAGTTTGCGTTAAGGCTAGAACACAGGTTGTCTTGGGGTTTGTTCTTTGGAGGATCAGTAAAAATTAATTCGTTAATTCCCTGGAGAAAACAAAGGTGTCAAAGGCTGGATTTCTTCCTTGATCTGAATTTATATTTCTTTTGGACTGCAATGACTTTTGATCCCTAAATTTGATCCCCCATTAGTATTAGGGAATCACCCGTTTTCTTTACATGAATTATTTGCATACAAGGTTTTGTGAAGTTGTATTTGAGTTGTAACCTCCAACCTGTTTCTACAACTGAAGTCATGTTGGCTTTGGCAACAAACTGGAGGCTGGCTGTGGGTGAGGTTCAAGAATTTTGAGATGACTAGCTTGTTTTAGTCCCCTTTCCAGTGTCCTGCCCCTACTGGTACCTCTTAGAATACGGCTTAAGTCCAGAGGACTGAAATTTCATTCATACTTGAGTTTGCTGTTGTGCTTGCCCTGCTGCCTGTGTTAAACAGAATTCTTAGTACCACTTGGCCTGGTGACTACCTGAAACTGAGGAAGACCACTTCCAATAGTGAGATAACACCGATATAGGTTTGTCTATGGTCAGCAGAACTGGTTTTTTTTGTTGTTGTTTTTTGCAAGGAGATTCGGCTTGCTGGAGAGCGCAAGTTCTTGGTTTGGCAGGATTCTTCTATTCCTTAATAACCAGATTAGTGAAGAATTTAGAAAAGGCTCTCAATTCAGAAGCAAATACTTTGAAGTTACTTAAGAGGTAGCATAGTAATCGTGGCTGCCTGTTCAGCTTGACAACTATTGTCTCTTTGCCAGTGGTATTGATACAACATTAAAGAGACTATTCTGAGAAGTTGGTTGGAGATGCTTCCGATCTACACCCCCATCCTCGCTCAGATCCTATTAGTTCCTAGATGTCTCTTTCCAGAGAAAAGGTAAAAAATCAAAGGAAATCCAAATTCACCAAAATAGCTAAGTTCTCAAATAACTTGGCTCCTCTCTTTTCCTTACAAGCCCAGAGGTTGAGGGAAACTTTCCTGATCATTGACCAGAGCAAGTTAAGTCTGTTGCTGAGATTGTTGCCCAATCCAGTTGTCATTGTAGAGACTGTTGCATGGTCTTTGCTGTTGCTTGAATCTACTGTCCTGTCCCCTTTTGCATAGCGATTTTGACTTTTATACTTCCTCCTGCCATTTTGTGGGGGTGAGAAGAGAGACAGGACTGTGGATGAATACTGGAAGTCCACAATGAGAGAAAGCAGAAACATGAGGCAGATCTGAATGGGTTTGTGTTGATATGTGGGCAACATGTTTTTTTAGGCTCCTATGCCCTTTTGTCTGAGTGCAAATTGTCAAATGCTTCTTTTGAATCAAATTCCAAACATTGCCTCATTGCCCCTGTAGATTATTAATCAGCATAGCTCTCCAGATCAATCTTCCTCTCTCTATATTTGATCAAATTCCAAGTGCTGTAGACAGAGCCTTGGACATTCTGTAAGCAATACAGAATATTAATGTGCTTTGGTACATTACTAGAAGCATAGGTTTTTTTTTAGCTAAAATGGCAATAACAGTGTTTTGGTATCCGGTCTCTAGTAAATTTTCCAACTTTGAACAAGAAAATGGCAGAGATGGACACATTTTAAAGCAAATGCAAACAACAGGGCATCATTCCTAAAGGACTAAAGCGAAAAATGTTTTCAACATATTACACAACTACAATTATTATACTCCTTCTAAAGGCACTTGGTGAGATGAAGTGCAGCTCATGAAAACTTATTCCTTTTAATATAACATGCCAATCACTGAAAAAGTGGTTACCAGGCACCTGATACTTTGTATGCATAGACCAACTTGTCTCTTCCCCTACAAAGTTGACAATGAGAAGCACTTCCGATAGATGAGAATTTGATTAGAACTTAATATGAATACACAGAGCCAGCCAGCTTAATTGAATCTGCTTCTGTTGTGGCAGTATATTTGTGGGTTTTAGACCTGGTGAAGCACTGCTTAATCATGACACTAAACTTTGTAAAAAGGAACAGCAGTCTTCGGGAAGTGTTTATTTTTTATTTGAGGTTTCTTTCAGATATAAAAAGTCAAAATTCTTACATCAGTCTTTAAAAGAAAGCCATGCTCAGCTCAAAACGTTTACAACTTGAATTGTGGCATTTTCTCTGTGTGTATGTACACTTTCAGGAGCACATTTTAATAGCTTTGGTAGCTTGCAGTAAACATGAGATTTTAATTTTTTGTTTGTTGCCTCTTACACTGCTTATAAGATATGTTCCCAACTACTTGTTCTCTATAACAAACTTTTGTACATGAAGATCCAAATCAATTTCCATTCCTCTGAGAAACCAAATGCATGTCACTAAAGAGCAAGTTTTGATCTACATCCTAATTCTACAAGAATATTTCAATACTTTGACAATTTACAGAAAACCATGCTCTTTTTATTAATTATAAAAGGTTTTATCTTGCAAGAGGTCTTTCCTGTTATATCTGACACACCTATTGCCCTGCCTATACCTGCACATTAGTACAGTACAGCTAAGGGTTTCTTTGGATTCAGTTTGGAAGAGGTGCTTTGGAACACAAGCTGAACACTTGTCTGGCAGCCATATATTTTTCCTAAACCAATTTCAAAGCACTGCACAGCCTGCAAATTATAGAATTAAAGAATGTTTTTTATTCAATGAACTTGTAAATTCAAGAAACTGAACGATGGATATTTCTTATCCTGTGTATCACGTTGCAAGAGAGATATCAGAAATCTGAGGATGTAATTATTTTAAATTGCATAGGCTAAAGAGATCTGTACATCAGTGTAACTATGTGGCACGGCAGCCTGAAGTATTTATAAGCACTCACCTTTGATTTAGTTAGCGTAAACTGTACATTTTTACATAGTATATAATGATGAAAAGCAAAATAACCATGCATTACTAATGTGCGATTTCTATTAGCTTAGATTATATTCCAAAAATGTTGAGATGAAGCTGTTAAGAACTACAGACTTGGCTTACTGTTCTGTTCATCACTATGATAATGTGAGACGTTTTCTCACTTTTACAACCATATGGTCAATAAACTATTGAATAATAAATAGAAATGTGGGCCTGAACAGCCAATTTAGGATTGTACATTACTTATAACTAATCAGTTTCCCATTCCAGTAAATACAAGGTTTCTGTATTAAGTCTGCATTCTCATTTTGACTTTACATAGGGCTCTTTGAAACTGATTGTGCCCTATGATTCCCACCATCATCTAAGCTACTAAAATTTCAAGGTTCTTACCTATGGTATAACTTCATATCAATCCTCTATTACTACTATTCGGTTCTTAAATGAAAGCTCACAACTGTTCTTATATTTTACAGATGTTCCTTATTTAAATTCATCCATATGGCACATTATTTCCATCTTTCTAGAGGAAAAATTATGACACTTAAAAAAAATTGCAACAGTAAGTGGTTATTTCATAGCAGCATTACATAGTGTATAGTCCCCACCTGTTTTTAGGCATAACTGTTGTCCCTTTAACAGCTGTGTAATCAAGAAACAGAAAAATCTGAAGATATATTAAAAGAAATTGAGCTATTGAAATTCCTGCTTATGTCACTATTAAGACATGAAAGTCATAGGTGGCAACCGAAATGGCTGAACAATAGTATTTACATTACATTTACTTTCCACTTTACACTTTACATCTGTTGAATTATTTACAGTGAATTTATGTTACATAGAAAGAATGAGAAAAGATAAATTTTTACAACAGAAGTGGTTGTTTACCTCAACCAAAACTCTGTCTTTACAGAAAAATGGAAATTTAGTGTAGATGCTTTTAAAAAAAAATGTGAAATTACAACTTGTTACTGTTTAGAGAAAAAACATGCATGTTTTAGTGGCAGATATGAAAACATTTCAATGTTTTGATATGTCCTTGCCCCCCTTTAGCCCCCCAGTTATCTTCCAAATAATATGATTCACATAATCTATAAAACGACTGAAAAAAGTTGGAATGGTCTCCAGTAATTAATTAAACCTGCTGGAACTGCAAAGAAAGTGAATACTAACTTTGGCAATAAGTAGCAAAAGTGAAAAAAAATTGGCATTTTGTGATATATCTGCCTATTTGGCCAAAATCTTTAACAAGAGCAATATGAAGAACTGATAAAAGTTAAAAAAAAACCCACATCGATATGCTCTGATTTTTCTATGAAACATTTTAAAGGAGGAAGCTTAACACTGAAGGCACTTTGTTGGTTTCATTGCCTTAACTCCTCCAACTAATTTAATTTTGACCTTGGGAAACAACAATGAATGGGATAAAGCAATATAATTATTTGAGAAAGTTTAAGAAACTGAATTAAGTCAAATGCCAAGTTTCAAATTCACTCTTTAAATTAGGTACTATATTTAAAAATGAAAAAGGACCATTTAAGGCATCTTTAAAAATCCCTGTATGGCTTTGATTTGCCAAAATACATTACTAAAAAGAGAAAAGAAGTAAGACTGAACATAAAGTATTCACGGACTCAAGATTTTGATTACAATACACACAGCACAGGATCACTAATACATCTCCACTTGTGATGGAAGAACATGAAAAAAGTAACTCAAAATTTATCTTATAGTAGATGGTAACCCAGAGGTTTGTGCTGAAGTAACATAGAGAGAACTATTATCAGGGTGGGAAGAAACTACAGGATTTCCATTGGTAGATGGATACCCAAGTTTCAATTTTTCCAAATACTCTGCATGTACAGGCTTGTGACACTGAAGGACCTTGATTGCATCCTCAACTTTAAACCATTCTCTCTTCCTTCCTGTGAGGATAGAAAGATAATATTTTAAGGTTCAGCTTGTTTGAAACTTCACTAATGCTATAACTTGAATCATTTAGGTGAGATGGGTGGTATAGAAATTCATTAAGTAAACAAACTTCTGAAAGTTCCTTGATTTCATTATTTAACAATGTTGCGTATAAAAATGACTTAAAACATTCCAGAAATTTCAGATCTATTCTTAAAAAACGGGCAACACCAAGGTAACATAGTCGAATACAGGTAATCCTCGGCTTGCAACAGTTTATTTAGTGACCAAAGTTATGACGACATCGAAAAAAGTTTTGACCGTTTTTCACACTTGAAGATTGTTGCAACTCCCCATGGTCACATGATCAAAATTCATACGCTTGGCAACTGACTCATATTTATGACCAATGCAGTGTCCCAGGGTTATGTGATTGATTACCTTTTGCGGTTCCTAATAAGCAAAGTCAATGGGGAAGCCAGATTCACTTAACAACTGTGTTACTAACTTAAGAATTGCAATGATTCACTTAACTTTGAGATGATCATAAAATGGGGCAAAATTCACTTAAATGTCTCATGTAGCAACAGAAATTTTGGGCTCAATTGTGGTCGTAGATGAAAACAAACTAAAATAAAAAGAAAAAAAAAAAAAAAAAAAAAAAAAACCTTCAAAAAGTTATCAAACTTGCTTGTGAGATAGCTAGCCCTTTCCATATTCCATAACAGGTATATATTCTGTATGATTCAGGCTTCAAGATCCATAGCCATTGATCAGCCAATCCTATTTAGTCTCTTTTAAAACTTGCTGATAGTCATGAAATGACTGAATTCTATATTTTAATAGTATGTTGTATAAATGTTTACTATAATTAATTTTCCTGCATTTAGGTTTAACAGATAATTAGTTCCGATATTGAGGGAAAACGTCTATTCATTAATGATTTTTTTTTAATTTCTGTCTTGTCCTTTTATTCCCAAGTGATGTTCTGAATGGATAATGTACTTTAATAAATTACCTAAGACAACAGTGAAAGGCAGAGCTGTTTGCTGAATGACTGGCAAACAGTATAGGTAGTCCTCAAGTTACAACATAATGGAGCCTGCCCATTTGGGTCAGAGGTTTGGCCAATGTTAAATGAAGTGCCTCAATTAACAACCAGCTATCCCTCTCTCCCCAGTGCCTTTGTTAAGTGTTAAACAAATGCATGGATCTTTAAGTGGAGTTCAGGGGTGGGGGAGATCCTGGGAGGCCTAGTAAAGTACAGGCCCACCTGCCTCAGGCCTCCCAAGGCTGCCACCATCCCGAGATACTCCATGCTCCACTTCCCAAGCCTTGGGTGCCTTATATGCTGGCCTGCATAGCTGTCTTACCGAGGAGAAATTATGGGAAACTATTATGGGAAATTATGGGAAAGATCAACAAGTGCTCCCTCCCAGCTTTTGTTTTTTTTTATTGAAGAACTGTGGCTTTCTGGGGGGCGGGGAGTTAAACCAAGGGAAAGGTTTTGAGAAGTTCATCCTGAAGCTGCAGCCTGTGCACACAGAAGTTGACTTCCTAAAACCTTGCAAAACGTGTTCAGACTCCTACTGGCCAGCTGATAGGGCAGAAAGCTCTGAAAGCAGCTGCTATTTCTACCAGAAATTGTTGAGGTGCTTAAAATGGCAGCTGCTTCCACAAGAGAGGCAGGGGAGCACTACCGCATCCCCATGATCTGTCATAAGGGCAAATGATGTGGGAGCACTGAAGCCCTTAACTTTGAAACAAGGTTGTAAGTAGTTTGGGGTGTCGGTCATAACTTTGAATGGTCACTAAGTGGCTTGTCTTTCTCGAGGATACCTACGGTATATAGTAAATCCTAAACATATGGCCAAATTCTGGTAAGAAACTCCTAGAATATATATTTTACTTATACTTTTACACACACACACACACACACACACACACACACCTGTTAAATGTATCATCATCAACGAAAAATGATATAATCTACAAAACTAAGAAAACTTGATCAGTTCGTTTCCAAGTCTTTTTCTTTGACCTTCTGTCAAAACACATACACACTTTTCTCATTGAGTTTTTCTAAACCTCTTTCAATGTTCTATTTTTTTTCTGAAGATTCTAGTGAATTTTTGTGCCCATATTTTGCAAGTCAGCACACTTATCTATGTAAGCTCCATTCACTACATTTGGAGAAATCCTTCAGAGTATTACATAATGCCCCCTTTAAATAACTTATTACCATCAGGAAATTTGGTCAATTTATTGTTTGCCTATAAACCTAGATAACTTGTAAACAAGTTTTACAAAAAAGTAAATAACTTTTTCACATTATTTTGCTATACTTTTAAAATAATTATTATTTTTATTTTAAAATTTAATATTTTAATATATTTAAGAAAAGCTTATAATTGTGAGAAACAAGGTTATTGCTTGTAAGCTGGCAAAATCTTCATCTCTGTATATGAAATGTTTATGTATATCTTAGCATCTTAATGAATAAGGATCTTTAACATTTGGAGTTATAAACAGACATATTATGAAAAACTAACATTTTGGGCTGTGTATGATTTAGGTTGCTGATTTGCTCCCTTGTCAGTAACATACTTGTATACTACACACACACACACACACACAAATTATGCTTATAACTCAAATGACATGGTATCGCAACTTGAATGAACATTTCCTAAAAAAACATTCCTAAATATAACATTCTAAAAACACTCATTTTGTTTTAAAAAGTTAGCATATATAAGGTAGAAAAAGTCTTGCCTATATTTACTGAATCTTCCCAGTCTTCCAGGATTTCAGTCACTGTGAGAACATAAACATAAGTCCTATGCTTCCGGTCTTGATTCTGCTTTAGTATGAAAAAAGATAACAGAAATATGTTTAATTTACATTTGCAGTATCAGAGCTATATTAACATTACTTACATCCTATTTCTCCATGGTAAAACAATACTCAAGGTGACTGACATTCATGAATTAGCATAATTCCAAAAAAGCAACATTATTCTGAATTTGTATCAGGATAGGTACAATATGGAGCTTTTAGTTGGTAGGATGCAGGTTTTGATACGATTAGGAATCGAAGCTTTCATAGAACAGTATGAGCATGCTTGGAGTACAACTGAATTGGGGCTGAACTTCTTGTATATTACCAAAATGTGCCAAAACTATGTGATGTTTTTAATTTTAGTAATGAGTACTACATGTTGCACCAGTATGATTAAAGACAGGCCTAATCTATATGTACTATAGCATTTATGGGCCCCTTTGATGAAAGCCATAGAAGACTGTGACTGCAAACATGAGAAATGTTAAACAGCATGAATTAACAAATGAAAAAAAATAGGTAGGTTGAATTTTTATGAGACTACAAGAAATAGGAAGAATAAGCCTGAATTATACTGACCCGTCTGTATGGAACATAGCTGATGAGTGTATGTTGGAAAGTGATGGCATAGCTGTCATGAATGAGGTCGTTATGAGATGTTATATAGATTATCTGATGTGTATACAAAAACAGAAATTCACAGGTTGGTGATAATTACAAATTAAGGCCCAGTGAGCAGTCATAATGGAAGAACAATGATTAGTTCTGTGTATCATTCTGAGGAAATTATATAATGTTCTGAGTGAATATAATAGGGTGGTGGGCAGTTTAATTAGATGATTTAAGTGAGTGGATAAGACGACAAAAGTAAATGGCCCATTTAGAGGCCCTACAATGAAAGAGAATGAGGATTTTTGGGGTCAATGTTTGCTCAGGGAAAAGTCTGAATGTGATACACTCATTTGGAGAAAAAAAATAGATATGGAAAGAAATGAAAAAAAGCTAAAGTGAAAGAATGACTATTGAAAGAGAAAATATGTGTCCTGTATAGAGAAAACAAATTGATAAAAATAAGAGGGATGAAATGTTAAGATAAAAAGTAACTGATAAATATTGAAATGAATTTTATATATATATTTATATATAGGAAATGGTAGTGATAATGGAATGGAAATAAATGCTAGAAATGTTAATGTTCAGAAAATGATTATGAAAAATATGTCAAACACTGTGAGAATGTCTAAATATTGTAAGGTTGCAAATATAGTGCAATATAAAAAATTAAAATATGTATGCTTTTTGCTTATAGAATAGCTATGTTACTTGTTTATTAGGTTGTGAAAAATACACCTATGCCTGATAATTGTATAATGAGGAAAGAATGGCATTATTCCAAAAAGAAAAGTAACAAATCTGAATCTAAAAACTACAGTAAAATTGTTTGTCAAGTGTGCCTCAAAGAATTCTGGCTGAAAGGGTAAAAGAGGGGAGAATAAACAAAATTGGACCAGAGTACTGAAATTTTATATTGGGCATATATTTGTTCTTGAAATAACAAGAACTGTACGAATATGAGGATATAATAAAATAAATAGGCATAGCAGGGAGTAAGACATGGATGTGTGATGAGAACTTGACACTTTAATAAATCAATAAAAATGCTTGTGATGTTAGAAGTGTATTGACTG
Organism: Thermophis baileyi; assembly: GCA_003457575.1. Taxonomy (NCBI): domain Eukaryota; kingdom Metazoa; phylum Chordata; class Lepidosauria; order Squamata; family Dipsadidae; genus Thermophis; species Thermophis baileyi. The sequence goes on along the minus strand of QLTV01000769.1, from coordinate 948,640 downwards.
AGGACATGAATACAGCATTTAACATAAATGCTGGTAGAAAGGTAATGGATATTATGTGATTGGAAATAAGGAATGAATATTTGTCAAAAGAAGCAGAAGTAACAAAACTGGTGTATATAACAGGATGTTTTTGTCCACTTTGTTATCTAGAAGTAAAAACTGAGTGTAGCTAACCCCCCCCCCCATAAAAGTTGAATACTGTGGAAATGAAATACTTAAGCAACATGTATACAATGTAACAAGCAAAATATAGGGTCAAAAATGAGAAGATGCAAAATCAATGCTCTGAATATAAAAGTGTGTGAGACCAGAATGAAAGAAGTATGACTTACAACCATAATTGAGCCCAAAATTTCTGTTATTAAGCGAGACATTTGTTTAGTGAATTTGGCCCCATTTTACCTTTCTTTGTCACAATTGTTAAGTTAATCACTGAAGTTGATAAGTTAGTAACCCGGTAGTTAAGTGAATCTGTCTTCCCCATAGCTAAGCATCTGAATTTTGATCACATGATCATGGGGATGCTGCAAAGGTTGTAATTTGAAAAATAGTCATAAGTCACATTTTTCAGTGCCATTGTAAATTTGAATGGTCACTAAAGGGACTGTTGTAAGTCAAGGACTACCTGTAGTTTGATCATACAGATGGAATGATTGAGAAGGGAAAGCCAGAGAAATCTATAACCAAGGGTGAAGGAATTGAGAAGAAGGGGACTGAGAAAGTCATGATTGTATGGAATTAATGAGATCTTCAGAAAGAGAACTGAGATGTTTAAAGAACAAAAAAATAAGCGTATGAAACATTGTAGGGGTATAATAGAAACAAAGATAAAAACATCTGGAGAGGTGAATGATATAAGTGCAATCTGGATTTAATTATTTTGTGTTCTTTTCTTTTATATCCGATCTTCAATTTATTTGGCTTACTATTTCTTCCTCCACTTCTGCCCCTTTGCATAATACTGCTCACCCTAATCCCAAAGGAAATAAAGCAATGAGAATGTACATACAGTATGTACAACAAAATACAGTCAATAAAATCGATATTAATAGTTAATCATTATAGGAACAAGGTAACAAACTAGAAAAAAGCAAAATGTATAAAATATTATAAAGTCCAGAATCTGCAATATTAGAAGTAATATTAGTTTTCCTTGTATGCTTGGCAACAGAAATAAAAATGCTACAAATATGGTTCTGCTTTATCTACTGGCTTTTATCGAATTTGCCAAAGTGGTCTATGGGATAACATGCTATGTCCAGGAATTGGACAAAAGTTAATTATCTCTGTTGTATAAGCTTTTCACAGCAAAGCTCTTCACAAATGCGAAAATCCCTTTCCATGAAGATTTAAAGCAACTTTATTCTGCTTTGAAAGCTGTCCTCTTTTGTGGACATGTGTCTATATCAGACACATCCACTGAGACTGCCAGCAAAGCAAAGTAGCCATGGATACATATAAGCACAGATAACCTTGGACTGCTGTTTTCTAATAGCTATGTCTACTTCATCCAAATGTTTAGAGAAGTGCTTCCTTTAAATATCCTCATTGCTTTTCAGTGGAGGTAGTAATGATTTCAGCCTGAATTTCAAAAATAACACCTTTGAAAACTGGAAAAAGTAATATCCCATAGAATAAATATCTTCTCATTTTTCTATTATAATATTGCTCCATTGCTAAATCTGATTAAGAAGTCCAACTTAGATTATCAATTCTTCACCCAAGTAATTTTAGATGTGTTTCCTCCTGCCCCTAATAAATACAACTATACACTAATTTTCTAGAATATGTTCCCAAGAAAATTTTAAAAGGCTCACCTCAAATATTCCCAACAATCTACCAAGTTTTCCTTTTACTCCAGCCTGCAAGAAATAAGACAGACTTTTTAAAAAGAAAAATATTTATAGACAATCCTTGTATTCCTACAATATAATTTCTAGGAGGGATGTAATTGTGGAGAGGAAAACAACCCCCATTTTGCAATTCCAGCAATTAGGTTCAATTTAGGCACAGAACTTTCCAACAAAGATTCCTATTTAATTATTTTCATAGGACTTACATGCAGGAAAATGTAACTAATGAGGCAGATGAAAGTTTGAGAAATGTAGCACACTTAAATAGCAACCAGTTTTGTTCTTCAAGAAAATACTCGATAAGAATCATATTCTTAAGAAGAACATTTTGATTTCTATATCTTGCAAAATCCACTGGCACTATCATAAAGGAATATTATACATCTAGCAGCAGTATAGTATTTTCATTCAGATGAGTCTAGCACAGCGGTTCTCAACCTGTGGGTCGTGACCCCTTTGGGGGTTGAACGACCATTTCACAGGGGTCGCCGCGCGCGTTAGCCCGCCATCTTGGTGCCACCGTCACTTGCAGGGGTGAAATGCTCCCGGTTCGGCCGTGCCTGCGGGNGCGCTATCAGCTGTCCGGCGTCCCGCAGGCAAGCCTGATCCCGGAGCATTTCGCCCCTGGTGCCACGCCCCCTTTGTCACCTCATCCTGCGCGGGGCGGGGGTCGCGGCGGCGGCGGCGGGGTTGTCACGGGGGGGTCGCGGCATTAGAAAGGTTGAGAACCACTGGTCTAGCATGTAACTCATTTTAGCTCATTTATAGGCTGGAAAAGGAATATAAGAATGATTCTTTCTAGATTATGATGTGTGTGAAGAATGAGTCCTGTCTATCTTATATACCAGAAGGAATGAATTAGTAGTAAAGATCCTGAAAAAAAGAGCCACAAATTCTTTTAAATTGGGAACTCTGAATCATTTTACCTCTTCATAGACTTCTCTGACAGCAGCACCACCTGGTTCTTCTTCAGGTTCCATTCCTCCACCTGGAACAATCCACTGATCTGGGTACCGGCTACTGCTTACTAATAGCACCTATGAATAAAATCATTGTAATTAATATATTTATGCCACCTTTTCATTAAGAGACCAAAGTAGTATGCAACAAATAATACTATCAGAAAATAATAAAGCAAAGAAAGTAATTTAAAGGCTAGAAAGACATGTTTCGATACTTCTTGAAAAAAAACTTAGCAAAAACTAATTGTAACTCCTTATATTCCAACTTTAGAAACAATGATGAAGAAATTCCCCACTTGGCAATAAGTAGGTCTTGCAATTATAGCTTCATCAAACAGAGTACAATATATCTTAATAATGAGATAGGCAGTCCCTTTGGTAGCCAGGTATAATTTTCAACAACTGAAAGCTTTAATGATTACAACCAACAATTTAAATTAAGCCTAACATTCTCATTGTCAAATTAGAAGATTTTTATTAGAAGATATTAGAAAATGAGACAACCTATGAACTTCTTCTGCTTTGAGACTTAAATGCTAGAATGGAGCTTGGATAGTTTTTAATCTCTTGCAGCTCTTCCATTCCGATTTCTGATCCTAAAGCAAGCCCACAAATGTGCAATAATAATAATAATAATAATAAAAATCCAGGTTTCTTAAATAATTTTTTCCTTGAGAGCTAGAAATTTGAAGGAACATTAGAGCTAATGCTGTCCATAGCAAAAGCAATCATGCTGGAAATTAGCCAAGTTATTGAAAATTACACCAGATTATTTTAGTACATGGTATCTTGAACCAGTTTGCCTAGACTCCTTTATTGTGCACTCTGATCTCATATTTCACACGACCTTAGAATAGAATAGAATAACAGAGTTGGAAGGGACCTTGGAGGTCTTCTAGTCCAACCCCCTGCTTAGGCAGGAAACCCTACTCCACTTCAGACAAATGGTTATCCTTGTTAGACTCAGGTCTTCAATCTATGGGCTGGACTTGACTATTTCTTGTGGACTGAATATCATCATGGTCATGAACATTCTTGTCACTGACCACCTAAAAAAATTCTTTGGTTCATTCTGAACCTATGGAACTGGACAGAAAATCAGTACAAATATTCAATTAGGGATATGCTGTGTTTTGTAATGAAGCTTTAAAACATACTTCAATTTGGACATGGGTCTGTACAACCTAGTGAAGACTTCTTTAAAAATAACCTGTATTTTTTCCTGGGCTTGTATGGTAGAGCATTTCCCTCTGATACAATTTGAGTTAAGGAAGTGCCAACAGGGTATGATGAAGTGCCTTGGAATAGGCGGAAGTATGCTGTTAACACTCCTTAACTCATATTCATATTTTTATAAGCTTAAGTAGCTACACTGTATGAGCCAAGAAAAAAGGGTAGTTTCTTTAAAGAGATAATTGACAGGTATAATATGAGCACTTATGCCTTTCTTGCTTTTAATATAAAGAAGAGCATACTCCTATTTTCACTACTAGATAAGATTTTGATACCAGTCAATGTTAGTCTAACTGTGAGATTATGCAATTATGTAAACTTTGGATGTTTAAAAGTAGCACTTCGTATAAGTGCACTGTAATAGGCACACTATAAGCTTGTATATTTGTTTCCAACTCTAATGCATTAAATATAACTAAGCAGATACATTTCTTGGTATTGTTCCCACTTAAAAAATTAGGCAACAGTATCATAGTTCCTAAACTATGAATTCAGATTTTTTTAAAGTCAAATATGTTTTCCAAAACAAAACAAAGTCCTATACTCAAACAAGTGTTAGAATGATATATCCTAGTATTTGGGGGTTACTTCACTCTATACCTCTGCTTTCCAATATTTTCATTATTCACACTACTTTGTCTTATCTGAAAAGCAAAGAAGTGATCAGTTCTTACAGAGAAAAATCTATGGAGCACTAATGACCAGTGTCAGTTGTCCCCTAACTCCACTTTGTGAACATAAGAAGTAAAACTATTGTTAATACAGCATTCCAAGCTTACATTGTAGAGTCTGCAGGGACATCAAAGCTAGTGAATCAAAAGCCGATAGGTCTAAAACTACTAAATCCCACTCATCCAATTCCCAAGAACTAAGGGAACCAGATCTGTGTTAATTTCAAATATCAGAGGAAATCCTCCTGAGCAATGGGTTCTCCATCACTGGAGATTTGTGTGTGTGTTGAAGATCTCTGCCTGGTCAGAAAGCTGGATTAGAATGTTCCTTGTAATTCCATGATTCTAATTTTGTATTTTATGTGCAATTAAAGCAAGTCACCAACTGTTCCAGTTTCTCTTTAACATTAGGGTCATGGGGCTGCTACACAGTGTAGGAAAGCATTAGCAATCCATCCACACAGCTGTAAGAAGGGCAGAGGGTAAATTTTCTTCACTGTACTTGTAACGATGAGGATGATTCTGTCTTCTAGAAAGAAAGCTGGAGTCAGATGATCATAATATATTAAATCAGGAAAATGTTTCTAAACCTGATGTTTTAAATTTAAAATCTGATGGTGAGTTTTTGTAAGATCAAAGCAGCATAAAATAACATTTATCTAGAAAAAAGAACACATAATTTTAAATTAACAGAGCTATAAGGATGAAATATAAACTCTAAGAATTCAATTATTTACATGTTTACATAGGCTGTCAAGCCACAGAAAATTCATTGTTCCAAATGTACTCTCTTGCCTATGTCAATTTGGCTCTTTCCTAATGTACCAGGACGTATGTCAAAATTCCCTAGCCACGTTGATAGGGAATTCTAGGAATTGCCACTTCAACAATTTCATGATACTAGGCTGTAGAAAATTGGTTTGCACCATTAATAATCTCTTTTCTGCCAAATAGTAAGTTTCTTCTTCTCACGAGTTACTATTCTTACATTATATTCTCTTACACATCTAATCTTTAACCACCTTAACAACAAATTATATCCATGCAAAATATTTAAACTATTGTTAGATACATCTTGCATAAGACCAATGGAAAATAAAGGTATCAAGTATCAACTAATGTAAATGAATTCAGCCATGTACTGTACATGGTTTGTACTGGATTTAAAAAATAATAATCAATGTATGATCTATTTCTTCTCAAATAGCAGCACAAATTAAACATTTTTCTTAGTAAAATGAAGTAGCTTTTAGAAAGATAGCTGAGCATGATTTTAGAATAAACTGGTTAATCTGTCGAAAAAACTTTGTTCACAGTATATTTTCTTCAGGTTTATAAATTTTAGTGCTTATGAAGGGCACTCATCACATTTAGATACTGTGATCAGAGTCAGGTACTTTATAGTTTTTAGACTTCTACTGCCTTATTTCTTCAATTTTAGACACATTATGTCTAAAATTTTAGACACAAGTTTATTTTTCTCTCATCCAACAGAATTTTTATAGTTGTATCCAAAAACATGTATTTTCATCAGATGTAACTTTTTTTTCCTCCAAATGAAGGAAAACATGTTTTTGTATTCATATGAGTGACCACCAACAATAATGAATCTGATTATTTTTCCGGATGAAATCATCCAGCTTAATGAAAATGTTTCATTCAGCATTTATATTGTTCAGCCTGTGATCAGAGATCCCAATTACTAATACTAGGAAGGATTCATTGTTTGGCTTGCCTGAAGCTTGAAAATACAAGTTTGTACTATTATATAAGATTCAAATCCATGAACTATCAAAACATGGCACTTTCAGTAACTGCCCCTAGTTTAATGGAAAAAATGTAAGCAGTGAAAGAAATTATTTGTATTAAGATTTTTATATAAACTTAATTTGCATTCCTATAGTCAAAATCAGTTTCAAAATATAAGCAGCCTTAAAGATCAAAGTGTTAATTTATCATGAAATTCTTATAAAATAAGAACTGAAAGGAACCTTTTAAACCACTGAGGCTTTTTTTGCTCAGTGCAGAAACCCAATTTAAAGCATAGGCAATAAATGGCTACCCAGCTTCTCTTGAACCTATCTAATATAGGAGAATTCCCCACTTTCTTTGAGAACTGGTTCTATTTCTGAACTACTTTTATTGTGAAGAGAAAGCATCAATATGGTGCCCTTTTACATACCTTGGATTGTATACACTTGAATATACTGTTGAAGTTTTCTTTTCTCAAGAAAAAATGTACTCCATTTTCTTAGTCTCTCCTCATAAAATAGAGTTACCAGACCTTTATTATTCAGGTTGTTCTTCCCTGAACTTATTCCAGTTTTAAAAAATCTTTCTTAAAATGAATATTCAGAACACCCGAGGTAGGGTTTGGCTAATGCAAACATGTTATAACGATAACTACCTGTAATTTGGAATATAATTATCTTGTTATGCCAAATAGGACAGCAGGTTTTTTGTTTAGAACTATACTTTTAATCAAAATAGTTTGAATACAGTGTATTATATATCTTTCAAAAGATGCTGTGGCTATCTAAGAACTACATAAAACTGGGTATGTTAAAACTACAAGCAAGAAAGGCGCTTGAATTGATTCCACATGTATGTAGGATTAATCCTATTTCAATGAATGTCTTGGAACACATTTAAGCAAATTGCTGGTTACTTATAATCTTTTGATATATTCATGTTTAAATGTCTGGTTGGGAACAAAGCACAGTGTGCATATGTAATATTAAAAAGTTACTCACAGTCCCACTGGAGTCAAGTCTAATGAAAACTTTTGTCAAAATTTTACTCCTCAGCAAACTAAAGATTCTTCTAAGAGCGAATAATCACCACAACCCTGGATTCAAGTCACTCATTTGTTGCTCTTCCACAGCAAATTATTTGCACACTACTTTTCAAAGTTTGAGGGAGAAATCACAGCACTGTAAAACACAAAAGAAGCTATGTTCAGTCCACAGTACTGGACATGCCTATCTCTGTGGGAAAGGGAAATGTCTAAGCATTCAATTTTTTTGTTCAACATTTTTCATTTAAAATATTATCTTTTCTCATGACGCTCCCATGTTATAACAGATTAGACACATGAAGCAAATATTACAGACTAGAATCACATGCTATGAATAAGCCATAATGTGGTATCTTTGTGCTTTTGTGCAATGCATGAACCTCTATGGGAACATATACTATCTTTAGATTCTGAAATGAATGCAATATTAAACATGCTTATTTCAATTAACTCTAGAAATCCAGAATAAAGTTTTAGCATTCCACAGAATCTGTTAAAAATGGTTCCTTTGGCTACTATGAGGGCTATACAGTACAACCTCCAAACATAATATTCTCATTTTATTTATATTATAATTATTGATCATCTAAATCCTTTATAGGATTCATACATATCAAAGTAAAGATGAAAAATTTTAATCTACACATTTGCAGCCTAGACAAAATAACCATAGTCATTCCATGTTTTTAAGCCCACAACTATTGCAACTATTTCCAGTTCCATGCATCAACTACTAAAGTATTTCATATTTCAATCCAAGCAAGAAAGGCACAGGAAAACAATGTGGCATAGCATAGTATTATGTTATTACTTGGCAAAATCACATTGAAACATAAAGATGCCCATGTATTAGGAGAAAAATGACAACATTCCAGATAGGTCAGACAAAGCTCAGGTGCATTAATAAATCAATCAAGAGTTTTCACAAGATAAGAGGCAAGGCTTTTTTCCACTGCTACAGAAACTCATACCATTTCATGAAAAGAATTATAATTTAATCTAAATGATGTTCAAAGAATCATAAGATAAGCTGTTTTGTCATAACAGGGTTTCAGCCACAAAAGTTAAATTTAAAATGTTAAGAAGTGCATCTCTATACAAAGATACCCTACAATATGGAGAAGAGCAATACAACAGGATTTTCATATTGTGAGAAAGCACATTTGTCAACTAGAATACCCTTACTACATAAAATATATATTATTTCAATCCTGTTGGGAGATTCAGAAATAATCCTCTACATTACTGGGAACAATAGGTTTTAGCACGTCTGCAGAAGTCAAATGAAAATCACAAGGAGTTTCTTACAACGAACAGGCACGATACTGTCATGCTACAACTGCTATTTAGAAAGTCAAAATGAAACAATTACTTAAAAAGGATTCAAATTTTTGTAATTTGTCTTTTATAACAAAGCAGTTTGATTTATATTTTTCTTAGCACCTACATTTTTTTTGCTTTCATTATGACTATTTAGACTTATTTCGCAGAATGAAAAAGAACACAGGATTTGGCATGAATTTAATAATCAGTTCCTTATGAAGTTTTCTGACATAGAACATCCTTTTAAAAAGAGAAGTGAATTGCTTAAGAATTACTAAGCTTCTTCTAGTGTTAACGTTAGACGTTAAGATGTTTTTGCTACATTCCTGAAAACATAATAGAATATTTCCTTATCCCCAGATCTTTATCTTTACTGAATACTTGGTCCCTTGTTTCTTTCTCTAAATTTTATGAAGCTGGTTAAGCTTATACACTAAACTTGCTGAGTAGGTTCACTTTTAATACAACAGCAGCTCCCTCTACAGTTTTAAGATTGTCTGTGAAGCTTAACTGTGCAAGTTCATATTGTCAAGACAATACAGGTATGCTAGATTCTACTATCTACTATTTTACTCCTATCTTCTTCAATGGCTCCACAGATGAACTCTATCACTCAACTTTTTGTGGGTTTCATGGACATACTTACAAATGAAACACAAGTAGCTGCAGCCATTCTTAATTTTTAGGTTCTAGGAATATTTTTGATGCAAGTTCCACTCATTCTTGGGGGGGGGTGATGCTGGCATTTTGTGATGTAGCATGTTCAATTGAATAGGTAGGAGTATAGCCACACTGCAGGCTAAATTACACAAGATTTTAATTAAGAACATATTGAGCTCCTCAGGCAACCTAATAAAATGTTTTTATAAGAAGGCCTGTGTCTATTCTTTTTGGATGGCAGAGTTCTAAGTATTCAAAATATAATATGAATAGGATTTCATGATCATCTTCAGTAGATGGTTTGGTAAAATATCAAAAAATCTAATGTACCCAAGTCCTTTTTAGATTCAAGACTCCTGCAATAATTGTTTATGTAAATATATCTCTAAATAAGCAATCCCCACAGCCATTTCTCATACACTGTAACTGAATTTCTTCAATGTATTGTAAATGTAAATTTTAAAATCTACTTTTTAATAAAATCTATATTAGTATGTTAGGAAAGGTGTTCAAATGGTCCTGAATAAATACATTATAACTACCATCACTAACTTTAGCATGCTATAAAATTGGAAGAAAAAGAGGAAAAACATACAAGAAAAGCTATAACCCTAAAACAGTTATATAACTATAGTCATAATCAACTTTAAATTTTTGCTATTTTGTACAACTAGAGTCTAGCAATATCAAGTTTTTCACCAGTAAAATATAATAATACTGGAGGGCTAAGAAAGTGCATTATATGCTGACTCTGTAAATCGCTTAGAGAAGGCTGTAAAGCACTGAAGCGGTATATAAGTCTAAGTGCTATTGCTATTATGAAATTATAGTAAGTTGATACAGTTAGGCCTGCTTTTGTAGATTTGCTTATAGCTTATATGACAAGAATACTATGTGACTGCTATATTATACAGAAATAGTATATCTTTTCTTCCCTCAACTTTAAATTTCAACTAACACTTGCTACTCAAAGATGTAGAGAAAATATTTATTCATATGCTGTACTTTAAGAAATAGCAGAGACTCAAAATGTTGTTAGAAAATTATCTGAAATTGTTTCTTATACATAGCTTAGATATAACAAGGGACACACAGTATACCAGCTTGTATTTAAATGTATCCTCAGTAGACCTTTATGTCACTTTGAATAAATCTGAGAAGTGACAGCTAAAAGTTATAATGGAAGGAGCTGAATTTTTAAAATATACATTTGCTTCAAAAAACAAGGATTATTCAACAACAATTAATCAAATATTGAGATTTTAGGGATTTTTTAAAAGTTCCTTGTTATCAATACCAACAATACCTTTTTTTTTTTTTGGTCAGTGATGGTAGTTCTTTGGAACTGCTAAAACCTTTCTAGTGGTTTGATATATTATCAAGAATGGTTACCACCTCTGGAATGCAAAAAATCTTGACATCCAGTAGATGACATCAAAGTGACATGGAAAAGCCTGACTCTTTGGAGCCATCTAATGGTCATCCATATTTCTGCAACCAGTTATGGTATATCTAACTAGAGTAGTCAAAGCAATTTTGCAATTTTGTTTGTACTTTTGAAGCACAATACAGCTTTTCAAAGTGCAGTAAAATTACACTGCATTATGCATTATTCAGTTTCAACTAGTACTTAGGTATATAATGAAAACAGATCTATCCATAGATTTTAACCCAGATATTTATTTAAGCACTTCATATATATAATCATGCTTCAAATCAGTTTCTTATCTTTGAACTACCTGGTTTAGTTTAATAGGATATAGTGTGATCCTTGGTGCTCTCTGAGCTTTAGTTGTTTGCTTGCAGACGTTTCATTACCCACTAGTATATTGATGTTACCTAATTGGGTAATGAAAAGTGTGCGAGCAAACGACCAACCAAATTCAGAGATCACCAAGATCTTCACAGGGTTACAGTTATTTTCTTCTATTGGTAATAGAAAATCGTTGCTCAGGTATTACAGGTTTTATACCGCCATTCGGAAGACATCATACAGCGACAAAAATGGGGCAGGGAAATCGCCAGGAGCAAGTTTCATAGATTACGGTTGCATAGATAGGAACTACTGCCGCCTACCTGTCTGCTTGAGAAGTCAGGGGAGGAGGAAAGGGGCCTTTCTGTAAAAACGGCGGCGGTCGGTCTCGAAAGCAACTTGATCGCCCGACTCTAAAGAGGTCGTTGAACTCGGCCCTTGCCGTTTTCGGAGACAGCCAGATCAGGCCGGCTAGCAACAGTGCTGACAGCACATTGGTTCTGACCTCACCCACGGGGGGAGTTGACCTGCAGCAATCTCTCACACACGTGGACCCTTCGTACAGCTCTCCCCTCCCCAGCCCTCGCTGCAGCCCCCCCCCCCCGGGTCCCCTAGCGAGCGCTGCCCGCGGAGAGCTGCCTACGCTCCCCCCCCGGCCACCCGCAGCCCCTGCGCTCCAAAAGCCGCGGCTTGGGCTGGTCTCGGAAAGGGTCGTTTCGCAGGCAGCCAGATCTTGGCTCCCCGTCAGCCACGCCGGCGAAGGAGCCGGGCAGGGACCGACGGGGCTCGCAAGGGGGCGACAAGGCAAATCCTTCCGGCAGACACCCGCACACAAAGGAGCCGAATGGACCGATGGCCGGCGGCGAAGGAGGGAAGGAAAGAAGGAAGGAAGGAAGGGGCGAGCGGGTCTGGGCGCGGCAGCCCCGACTGAGGAAGAGGGAGCCGCGGGCGGGGAGGGGGGTATCCCCGACTTCTTTCGTTCTCCTCCAGGCCACCCGCCATACGCCGCAGCCTTCCAGAAGCCGGCTCTCACCTCATCCTCCCTCTCGCTGCGGAAGCACAAGCATGCCGCCCGCTTCTTGAAACCCTCCCGGTCGTAGGTCCGCGTCTGGTTTGGCTTGAATTTCATCATAGATGCAGGAACGCCGCCGCCGCCGCCGCCTACTCCAGCCCCCGGCACGCCCGCCCGTGTGGGAGGGAAGCGAACGACGAGGGAGGCCCCGGTGGCTCCCCTTCTCTCTTCGGTCCAACCCGAGGACCCCGATGGGGCGAGAGAAGCCTTTTTCCTCGTCAGGAGGGAGCAAAGGGGGCGCTCCTCAGGGGGACAGAGCGCCGCGCACAGCTGTGGCAGTGGAGCTGGCGACACCGCGGCCACTCAGGAATCCACGCCGCGCCATGGAGCCCCGCCGTCTGTTGTCTCTACTGGCCGCCTCGGTCTCTCCTCAAGCACTGCAGCTGCGACCCGGCCCGAGCGCTCCCCTCCGGCCGCAGCTCCTCCCGCTTCACTCAGTCCCTGTCCTTCATCCGGTCCCCAGAAAGCGCCGCTTCTGCGGCGCTGTATCCACTATTTAACTGTAACGCACATTCCTCCACCCGCCCGCCCGCAACTTCCCGGCCTCTCGGACTCAATGCGCAGGCGCCGGACCCGCCTCTGAGGGGCGACACGAGGGAAGAAAGGGGCTGGATCGAGGTTGAATTAATTCAGGGAAGCTGAGGGAGGCGGGGAGGGGGCCGGGGAAAGGGCGTGGCTAACAGCCATCGCCCACCCGCTGTTGCTCGGCCGGCCTCAGGCCTCTTATTGTCGTTTGGCTGCGAAAGAGCGAGAACGATGCGAGTGAATAGAGGGCGTGGCTTTGTGGAAGTGGGGGCCGCTACCGCTCCTTTCTCTCCGATTCCGGCTTTTCCTAATGAAAAGCTCTCCGGGCTCCGTTGCACTTTAATGATCCATTATCCGCATCCGCCAGGGCTGTTGTTGTTCAGGTTGGAAAAAATCGATATGGATAGCGCTACTCCGCCCGGAGCTAGATTAGCCAATACTGTATAAAACAATTTATTTCGTAATCTTATGCGCGCTGTGGTTTCATCGCGCCTAATTCTCTGCCGCGTAAAAAGGTGAATGAATAGGAAGAAGCTTTTTTTTTTTTTGCTAATTCCTGGGCTCATCTTTCGTTGGCTACATTTGCACAGCGTGTGTACCCCTAATTGTTTACTGAAATAACCCCTTGCCTGGATTGTACAACACACCAACCAATCATATTTAAACCAACCTTGAGAGAATCTGATCTATGGAAACCTAACTTTGCTTATGCTCAATGCTGCAAATTACCCACAAGTTGCGAAACAATTTTTAAGGAAACATCCTTTTGAGATTATCAATTTTATAACTTGAATCTGGGCGCGTGGGTTTTCAGCTTCTGGTATCTCAGATCTTTTGTGTTCCTGTAACTTGCTACAAGTTGCACCTGCAAGCAGAATAGGCTGAAGAAAGGTGTAAGAAATCATGATTCAATAATATTTAGCATGCAAGGTTAGAAAAGAGTGACTATGCATTTATTTCCTCCTTCAAGAGAAATGACTACAGCATGGTCTTACACTGTTAGTGGATACATTGAAGTAATTATTAAATAAGAATTATTACTGATTACAAAATTTATTATTACACATAATTATTACTTGCTTATTACAAAATAAAATGAAATCAAATAATATAATGATAAACAAAATACTGTGTTGGGAACTTTAGGAGGCTTTTATTAAAGGTAACATGGCCCTTGAGCAAGATCTATTTATAGTTATTACTGGTTCCACCATGACCTTTTCCCAACTTGGAACAATGAAAAGTTTTTGTATTCAAAATGCTGCAGTGAATGCTGTATTCGCCTTTGTTTTTTTTGTTTTTGTTTTATTAATCCTGCAAAGGATCTAACACAGCAGGTATTTGGAAAGGAAGTCAGTTCTAAACTGAGCAGAATCATCAGTATGCTGCGTTCACAGTCAGAAAAGCTGCCATATGTGTTTTTTGGGTTAACATGTGGACTTAGACATTGTTAATTTAGAATAGAATAGAGTAGAGTAGAGTAGAGTAGAGTAGAGTAGAGTAGAGTAGAGTAGAGTAGAGTAGAATAGAAGAATAGCATAGAATAGAATAGAATAAAATAGAATAAAATAAAATAGAATAGAATAGAATAGAATAGAATAATAGAAGTAGAGTAGAGTAGAGTAGAGTAGAGTAGAGTAGAATAGAAGAATAGAATAGAATAGAATAGAATAGAATAGAATAGAATAGAATAGAATAGAATAGAATAGAATAGAATAGAATAGAATTCTTTATTGGCCAAGTGTGATTGGACACACAAGGAATTTGTCTTTGGTGCATATGCTCTCAGTGTACATAAAAAGACAAGATTCGTCAAGAATCATGAGGTACAACACTTAATGATTGTCATAGGGTACAAATAATCTATAGTATAACATGCATGCAAACCCAGCCAATGTTTTTTCAGTAAACCCTTGGTAACAAATCATGATATAGTATGTTGGACACCTGTCAGTGGCTGGGTTCACTCAGCACAGTAGATAAAATTATAGTTGGTTACCTTGTAGACCACTTTGCGCTATGAATTCAAACAGGGGTTAATTCATTAAGCCACCAGCTAATATGTGGTGTGAATATAGTCAGTGTGAACTACTTCAAAAAACAAACCCTAAAGGGTATCTAGTTTTGGAATCATTTCGTATATATGTCATTTAACTTAAGCTTATGTGCAGAAACATACTTGGTTAAAAATATAGTGCAGAAAGCATCAAGGACAGAATCCACCTGTATGATCAGCTACCTATATTTGTAGTTTAGAAATTGTCTTTTAGCCTACCTTTTCTTAGAGCAATAGATGTCCCGCATGGAGTTTCCCCTCATTTGTCTTACAAAAACAAGTTGTAGTTAGTGTAGGTTAGGCTGCTAAGTAGGATCTGATGGACACATATTTCTAAGCAACAATATGGTATTTATTTTTGCATTGGTTACTGTGCGAACACAACCTAATTCCGTATATCATGGTTTATGCTGTGCATGAACCAATTTGTTATATCATACAAAGTCAACCACTGAGTTCCAAGGTTCAGTAGGGACTTAAATCTGCATCTCTCCAGTCATAGTCCAAACTCTTAACTACTTCCTATTGAGCTCATTCTCTGAGAAAGAAATTAGTCTCTTACTGGAAGAGTAATTGACAGCAAGATACCTAAGACTACCTTCATTGCTGCAATAAATGCCTTTCATATATGTGTAATAAAAATCTAACTACATTACATTTCTGTTAAGTTTGAGATATTTACATGGTTATAGGAAGCTAATTATGAATCAAGATCTGAATGTATTTTAATGCATGATAGGCCACCCCTAGCATTGCAAAATCTTTAATAGGTAATTTATAATTTAGCACAATCATTAAAAAGAGATCGCAGTCAAAATTGTATAGGGTAAACTATACAATGCAAACTCTTAGATATATTATTACTAATTATTTGCATCATGATTCTGTACTTGGAATACTTAATGTGTAAAACTATTACTGTATTTTATAAAATATTTCTATAATAGCTTTGGAAGATAAGAAATGTTCTCTTCAAATCTATGTTTAAGCCTAAGCAATATTTTAGAACCTCTTTGCTGGAACATCTGTTTGGTTCAACATTCTGTTCCTTTTGGGGCTAATCCAATGCCCACAAGTAGGATATGGATGTCATCACATCTTTCTGCCTTATTCTACCACAGTTTGAGGTAATTCATAGCTATCATGTTTAATGTATATTGGTAGTTGCATCTGGATAGCCATCTACGAATTTCACTTTCTCAAACTGAAGCAAGCCTTAAGCAACTACAGTATTTTTGTGCCAATTAATCTGTGTATAAAAAGCATGGGATGCAGTGTTGTCCAGTAAAGCCTAGTGATGGGTATTCATGACGTTTCTTCTTGTAGCTTGTAAAAAATCCCTGTACATCACCCATATGAATATTGTCAATGAATGCAATGTAATTAGATGGTTATGGAAAGCATCCCAGACTTCCCATTCCTAAGCACCTGATTTAAATAAACAAAACAAAATCAGATGTCATGCCTGGGTACTGCATCCAAGTAGTCAAGAGTTTGACAGCATGGCATGACATGGCTGGAAGTTGCATGATTGAACAGTAACTTGGAATTAGGATGTACAAAAGGTTCACCCAAAGTTCATATGGAAAAGAGTAATACATGAACAAGAATGTTTACTTTATGAATTCTAGTAATAATTCACAAAAAATACTGGGTGCTGCAGGCCCAATATTTAAAAGCAATAGAATCTAGTATGAAATAATGATATGATGAAGGTTCAAAAGCCTTCCTTGTCAAAGTTTAAACCTTTCAAGCTTTAGTTAAGACTGCAGGTGAAGCAACATTTATTCAAGGGTTACTATGAGGCTGTTGTCTCTGTCCTGTGTCTGAAGATACATAGTTTAAATATTTATGGATGAATGTCTGTTTTTAAAAGGGTTCATTACAGTAATGCAGTCATGTAAAGGAATCCAGCATTTGACATTTTGTTTTGGAATTTAATTGCTGCATCACAGTTAAGTGGAACATTAAATATGTGTACTATACATTTATTGTTCACTTGCTACGGCAGAGGTTATCTATGCTTTAATATTTCCATGATCTATTCTGGTTAAAAGTAGAACGGGAAGCAGTCAAGATGAAATAATATTTGCTATGATTCTTGTTTGTTTGTTTGCTATGATTTGCTATGATTTATCATATTTGTTTGTATAATACCTCATGAAAAGCTGCAATCAACTTACATTTAATAAAAACAATAAAATATAATAAAAATATGCAGGTTTCTTCATTAGTTATTCCAACTATTCCAAAATGTCCAATACATTTCTAAGATTATCCTTTAACTGCCTTTTAGATAAAAAAAAAACCACATTGATCTCATGAATACATTATTGCAAAAATAATTTAAAATCAGATGGAATTATGAACAACTTGTAATCATTGTAGTCTGGAGAGAGTGGGATTAGGTAGGACACAGTGATGAAATCCATTTTTTTTACTACCGGTTCTCTGGGCGTGGCTTGGTGGGCGTGGTGTGGCTTGGTGGGCATGGCAGGGGAAGGATAATGCAAAATCCCCATTCCCTCCCCACTCCTGGGGCCAGTCAGAGGTGGTATTTGCCGGTTCTCCGAACTACTAAAATTTCCACTACCGGTTCTCTGAGCTACTCAAAATTTCCACTACTGGTTCTCCAGAACCTGTCAGAACCTGCTGGATTTCACCCCTGGTAGGACATCTATCCCTGCTCTCCTTGATGGCTTTCAATATCATTAAGCATTGTATCTTTTGGGCCAGCTGTAGGGCTTGGGGTGGAGTAGGGGTGGAGTAGTGTTGTGCTGATTCAGCTCCTTTCACCAAGGCTGGTCCCAATCTTCCTCCTTTTATAATTCTTTAAAAATAACCTTTGTATTCCATTAAGAATGATGGCTTACCAAGTGCATTTTTCTCATCTTGCCACTCAGAAAATTTTTAGCTGTAAATTATCTCAAAGTGTTTAAGAAATGAGGCTCTTGCAAACAGTATCTCCATACAGCCTATATTGTAGCTGTATGCTTGATTGAAATTCCTTGACTCTCAAACTGGTCAACTCATGAGCTGACCACAAAAACTTCAGTGCCTGCAATTTAGTTATAAGGAACAGCTGTCTTGAGTGCAATTTTTGTGTGTGGAGAGAGTGTACTGGTCAAAATTCATCATCTGACCACCAGTCTCTGCCTACTGTCCCCACTTCTTCAGGGATATCTAGTTCACATGATACTTTTCAGGAAGCCAAGATTTCTGTAAGGCTTATGTTTTGATTTGTAAGTAGCCACTAAAGGCATTACATCTGCACATGTAGCCAAGCAAGCATTGGTCACTTCAACTGATTACTTTCGTTAGGACCTGGATGAAGTGAGTATATCCCTCCTTTTGAATCTCTTTCACAGTTCCCAATAGTATCAATGGTGTAACCTTCTGAACTGCTGCAGGAGTTAGGATTTAGTAGCTCCACTGTTTTACAGTGGCTGTGTTCCTCAGTGGGTGGTTTTGTCATGGGGAGAGACCAGCTTTGAGGCATGTCCTGTATGATGTACTAAAGCAGGGATTCAAAATCGCGTCGTCACGGCGGCATCACGTGATGTATCGGGACTTTTTCCCCCTTTGCTAAACCGGGCATGGGCATGGCCAGTTCGTGACGCATCCGGCCCGCGGGCCGTGAGTTTGACAGCCCTGTACTAAAGGGATTGGTCCTCTCCCCTCTGCTCTTTAACATTTGCACAAAGCAATGGGAGAGATCATCTAGGACAATATTTGACAACCTCAGCAAACATTTACATTTGTCATTTAACATTTGCCAAATTTAAGATGTGTGGAGTTCCCCAGCCATCATGAGAACCAGAAAAGTTATATGATCCATTAGTCCCAACTGGTCTTTCTCCTCTAGAATTTAGTGCTGCTAACACTTATGGTGAATAGAAATGTATTTATTTATTAGATTAATTTATATAGCCATCCATTTCATAATCCCTACTCTCTGATCTGACTGACAAAGGACCGAAGGTGATGTCTTCCACTTTCATATTCGCTCCACACCAAAGTAAATGAAGATCAAGAACATGGCCCTGTGATGACTTAGAACAGTGATAAGATTATGACATATAAAGTGCCATGCAAGAGTGGAAACATGTTCCCCTTCAAGAGCAGCCAACTCCCATCTGTGTTAACTACTTCATTTTAAATTTCATTTAGCTGGTATGATTATGTCATGCTCTGTGGTGCACTTATGGCACAACTTTCTTAGAGTGCTTTAGTTATTATATTTTAATTGTAGAAATGATGAGGGAAGATAAAACTGCCTGACAGAAAATGCCATCAATCCTGGCTATAACAAAGTAATTTATTTTTGACTCCGTAGTATAGCTGTTTAAATTCAGTTGGGTGTCTGAGAGTACGTTTATTGCAAAGCAAGTAACAGCGATACACACACACACACACACACAAACATACACACACACACACACACATATATAAGAAAAATAGTATGACTTGACTTTAAAGCTCTGCAGGTTGTTTTTTGTTTTTTTTGAGGATGACAATTTATTGACAAAGAAAAGTTTTCTTTATATTTTTAGCAGAATAATCAGTGAACATAGCAAGTAATGAAGTAACACAGGGAGCAACTACTTTCCAAGTATTCTGGATTCAGGCATTGGTCTCTTTCATAATGTTGAAAGACTGCAATAATCTAGCACTATTCAAGCATCTGCTGATGCAATGATATTTTCATGATGACCGCTCCTAAAGACAAAATATTCTAGATGATTCTATTTCCTCAATCAATAATAATTCAGAAAAAAAGCCCTCAGGAATTTGAATATTAACTAAACACATAATGATAAGCCATTCATGAAGATCCTACTACATTTTGCGGGGTCCTTCCTGCAACCATTAAAGGAAGTGGTTGTAAGGCTCCTCCTCAAGAAACCTTCCCTGGATCCAGCAGAATTAAAGAACTTTCGTCCAGTCTCCAACCTACCCTTTGTGGGAAAGGTTGTAGAGAAAGTGGTGGCATGTCAGCTCCTACGGTCATTGGATGAAACGGATTATCTAGACCCTTTTCAGTCCGGCTTCAGGCCTGGCTACAGCACTGAAACTGCCTTGGTCGCACTAATGGATGATCTCTGGCGAGCCCGAGATGGGGGTCATTCCTCTATCTTGGTGCTACTTGACCTCTCAGCAGCTTTCGATACCATTGACCATGTATCCTTCTGGGACAACTAAGGGAGTTGGGAGTGGGAGGCACCGTGTTACGGTGGTTCTCCTCCTATCTGTCTGGTGGGTCACAGTTGGTGTT
>QLTV01000769.1:906638-918827 GCA_003457575.1 Thermophis baileyi | reverse complement strand
AAGAGTCCGCCACTCCTCTGCTCGTAACAGAATACCTTACGCCACCAGACTTGAAATTTTGGGCGTAGACAACTTAGAACTACGCCACCTGCAGTCTGACCTAAGCGTAGTACATAAAATTATTTACTACAATGTCCTACCAGTTAATGACTACTTCAGCTTCAACCACAACAATACACGAGCACACAATAGATACAAACTTAAGGTAAACCGCACCAAACTTGATTGCAGGAAATACGACTTCAGTAACAGAGTTGTCAATGCCTGGAATGCACTACCTGACTCTGTGGTTTCTTCCCCAAACCCCCAAAACTTTAACCTTAGACTGTCTACTGTCGACCTCACCCCATTCCTAAGAGGTCTTTAAGGGGAGTGCATAAGCGCACCAGCGTGCCTACCATCCCTGTCCTAATGTTCCCTTTTATTCGTATCCATTTCATGTATTCATAATTATGTTTATACTTACATCTGTTATCTAATACATGCCTGACAAAATAAATAAATAAATAAATTAAAATTGTATGCCTAAACTTATATGCCACTTGATTCCCAACTCTGGGTAGCTAACATCAAAGAAATTACAATAAAAATGATAAAAGATTAAGATTAAAGACGGCAAGAATGACAGAAAGAGGGGTTTCAAACCTTCTTGCCAAAAGCTTGACTGAAGAGGAAATTCTTCATACCCCTTTTGAAGACTTTACAAAAATGATCAGGAAGCCTTGACATCTTCTATATGACAAAAGGTTAGAAAATTCAGCATTCAAGACTTGTGAATGTGAATCAAATAAAACAATATAAATATGAACACATAAGCAGGTTCTTGTATTTTATTGATTGTGGAGTCCTTGGTGCTCTCTAAGCTTGGTTGTTTGCTTGTAGATGTTTCATTGCCCAGCTTATAGTATCAATGCAAGTAAGTCTGGAGTTTGCTCCCTGTACAGTAGCTTGGCCTGCCAGTGTTAGTGGAAATTTGTTTTCTTCTTGGTAGTTCCTTTATTAGGGTATTGGGTTTTTTTTTTGCTTGTTTGGTATGGCTTATCTAGGTTGACTATTGGAGAGTATGTGTTCTGTTCCCTTTGTTTCCTTCTTAACTTTTTAAAACTCTTTTGAATGATGTGTAAATATGGTTTGTCTCTTATTGATTATATTTCAGCTGGAGATATTTTGACAGAGGTTAAATTTAAAAGATTTTAGTGAATTGAGAGAATGTGAAAGTGAGGTGATGATGGGAGACTATATGGTGTAATGGTTAAGTGCTGGAAGCTCATCCTCAGCCATGGAAGCTCACTGGGTGATTTCAGGTGAGGTACTCTCTTTCCAGTCACACATGGGGGTCAGGTGTGACTGGAAAGGTCAGGCATTCAACACCACAAGATTGTTGTGAAGAAAAATGAAAAAAGGAATATGATGTACAATGCTGTGAATTACTGGAGAAACGACAGGATGCAACTCTAAATAATACTGTGCTATTGTATAACATCAAGAATGTAACTTAAAACAATTGCAAAAAATAAAAAAATAGAACAGTCACTTGCAAAGCTTCCCCATCAAGAGGGGAAGAATAATGAGCAATATAATTCAGCAGCAGTTCAGTGTGAGAATTTTAGTAACTTTACAAAAGTTAGCTAGAATATACTGTCTGTATTTTGTTGATTTTGGACTTCCAACTGCAAAGTCTATTACTGTACTATTTTACAGTCTTCTATGACATACAATATTGTTGTAATATAAGAACATTAAATAGATACTTAATTTCCTGTTTTTAAAGGAAATACCATCCTGTTAATAATAATTTGTTATAAACAAATAGATATATTTCATTTCCATATTTTTATGCCTTGCAATGTCTTAACCTTCCATCTTTCCGAGGTTGGTAAAATGAGCACCCAGATTGTTGGGGGCAATATACTGACTTTGTAAACCGCTTACAGAGGCCTGTAAAACACTATGAAGTGGTATATAAGTACTATTGCTATTGCAATGGAAATATGTTTTTTAATGTAGTTGAATACATGCATGTTAAAACAAAGCAAAAATCCTCATTCTATGTTTCAACAAATATTATGCAAATCAAACTTTTATAATATTTGTATTTGTTATTTATTAAGATGCCATAAGACATAAGGTTAACACAATTGCCTCTCTGGAAACTGTGTGCTCAGACTGAAGGATTATTCAGTAGTTTCTCATGGACAAAATATATCCTGTAATTAAAGATACTGGGGGTGGGAAGTGAATGTGGTCAGAATTCATTTGCATCACAAATTACATTCATCTTGGTATTAACCATTTTTCTCTTTTCATCCACCCCCTGCCTCCCTCCCATCTTAGCTCAGAAATACTTGATAGCAATCTGCTTTAGGGTTGCCTTGCTGGAGGCATTTTGACATATAACTTGTACTATTGAAGTACATTTATTATTGGATTCAAATTACTGGAATGGAGACATCATGTCCCAGGCTCTTATATAGCACTGTTGCACCAGAGAGCAAAACGAAACAAACTAGATGATGATGATGATGATTAGTGTTTTATATTTATCTGCATTTATACCTCATTTGGTAAAGAAATGTCTGCAAGAAAACAACCAAGCTCAGAGAGCACCAAAGACCCACATCCAGATCTATGGTAATACCAGTAGGTCACCTTATGCAAGAAACTGACTATTTTTAAGACCAACCGTACTTCATGGGTTGCTTAACTCCATGCCAAGTATGAGAGAAGTAAAATATAGTGCATTGTGTTCTCATTGCTCTATTGCCAGGACATTTGTCATCAAGAGAATCCTACAACACTTTTAAAGAGTTACTCCAAACCTTATTGAAATATTGATGTTGGCTTTTGAAATCATATATTTTACAAATGTACAAATAGCTTATAACACAGTAGAGCCATACACTATTTTTTCAAATGAACTCTTGTGGGAATAAGTAATTTATGTATTGTACATGCAATTGCTGATATTCCCAGTGATCTCAGATAGGAAAAGTGCAAAAGGCTGTACAATCATAATAAATCAAGCTGTAAATTATATATATATACACCAGTGTTCTGATTTCATCTGAGACTCTTTCCTACAGTTAGCTAAAATTAAATTATGAAAATAAGCAGATTTAAGACATGTGCATAATGAATTCAGATGCCAGATTTTCTTACACAGAACATTGAATGGAACAGATGCAGCTGCTTGGCCTTCTAAACAGATCTAAACAGATCAGTGGAGAAGCCACACAAACGGATGTTCAAATGATGTACTTCAGAACCTTATATTTGATAATCTGATTTCAACACAATGTCCTGTGCCAAAAATGCTCCAAATAATTTTTTAAATATTTAGGGATAAATTAGTATTTGAAAACTGCAGCGTGCATTATTTGATATCAATTGCACAAATGGTTTAAGAGCTATAGACATAGATGTGAAATGTATATGCCCCAGATTTCAAGAGAAATGCTGCCAGCTCTTCGGATATCAAGTTTATTATCAAAGAAAACTCATTATTTTATTTGAAAAGTGGGGCATACGGTAAACATGTGATTATGCAGGAAGATTTTAACAGTCAGGCTTAAATTTAATTCTGTGCAGTCAGTTTCAAGTGCTAAACTGTGGTGTGAGATGAACAGGTGTTAACAATTCTGTTCTTCCTTGGCAAGACATAAAAAGTACAAAAGAACATAGCAGGTCTTACTAAAATTATCAAGCTTCTTCACTAATGGACCAGAGCTTCCAAACTTTGCCAGTTTTCTATACTATGTTGGGTTATTCATTTAATATGATTTTATGAGGTAATACTATAAACATGAGGTGTGGGAAATTTATTTTGAGCCTCTTAAAGCCAGAAAAGCAAACTTTTTTTCACATGTTCTGAGCAATTTATAGTTCCCATATTTAACATTTAAACATCACAGCTTAAAATAAGATGCTGAGAAAATGTGTTAGTGGTGAGGGATGGGGAATGCACGGGGAACATTACACATACAGATACAGAAATTTCATAGTTCATAAATTTGGCTGCAAGTGTTCCATGGCACTTATGAATAAGACCTTTTAAATTATATGGACCTCTTAGTGATCCAAGCTGAAAAAAAAAGTTTTCTAAGCAACCCAGTAAATAGTAATGTATTGCTTATCTATGGTAAAAATATTAGATAACTTGGGGCCTCAAGATGCCACATTTTTAATAACCCATCATCACCCTACTTACAATTAACAGTGTAATTGCCAACTTTTTAAATGACATGTTCTTGCCTTTAACAAATGTTGATGTTGTCTTCAGGCAGTAAATTCCACTGATTTCAAGAGCAATTAGGATGCAATTATAGTCGGAGTTATCCCTATTCACAAAATTGTTTCTTTTGTGGTGCAGCAAAGAGGAGGGATCATCTGGTGTCCTGCTTTCCATTGATCAACAACCACAATTGGGACCACAACTTCTGTCGCTAAGGGATGCACCCAATTTTATGACCTTTTCTGCTGCAATCCAAGCAGAATTTCACAGTTGTTAAATGAACACCCATTGATTTTGCTTGTCGGAAGCCAGCTGCCAGGAATGTTGCAATGATTCTGGGATGCTGCAACAATTGTAAATATATGCCAGTTGTGAAGCATCTGAATCACAATCATGTGACTGGGGGGACACTGCAACAGTTGCATGTGCGAGGACTGGTCATACAGTATGTCACTTTTTTGAGTACTGTTATAACTTCAAATGTTCGCTAAATGAATGTCATAAGTTGAGGACTACCTGTATTCTGCCCCTGTTTTGTACATAAAAGGGCTTGGGGACTATTCATGTTAGTTATCCACAGTATTGCTTTCAATGGCTTTGGAAAGTTCTGCCCTTGTTAATATATGGAACTAGACATACAGTACCAATAATGTTGATATTAATTCCTCCACATTTTATCTCTTGCTTCTTGTTCATATAGCTCTTTCTTTGTTTTTGCTTGTTTTTGTGTTCTTTTACCTGTTAAAAATATTCCATAAATATTGAATAAACATCAAACCATATTTTTTGCAAGCTGAACTGTGCAGCACATGTGCTTGCTCAGATCTGGCTATAGGAATTGACTGTGAACCTGCTGGATATGAGTCAAACTGGAAATAACAGCAATTGTCCAACAGTTCAGTGGCAGGATCCCTACAAGGGCCTAATAGCATCTCTAGGACTTTTCCCAGCTACTGAGTTATGATATATAGTATTTACTCATCCTTAAGTCAGCAGAAATTATACTGCATGAAATTTGTATTCCTGACAGCCAAACTATCCTGCCTCAATTGTTTGCAAGCATTGTCATTCAGCTGACTTTCTCCAATACAGTGTTTCTTAGCCTCAGCAACTTTCAGCTGCGTGGACTTCTACTCTTGCTGGCTGGGGAATTCTGGGAGTTGAATTCCACACTTAAAGTTGCTGAAGTTGAGAAACATTGCTCTAAGATGATGGGATACAAAACTTAAAGTAGATTTTATATACATTGAGGCTAACCATAGATGGTGTCAGAATAAGAGGCAACATATTCTTTTAACATCTGTACAGATAAGGAGAAATTGAACCTGCCTCATTCTTGGGTTAGGATCAAAATAAAATCACCATAGCAAATTATTGCATCAACAATAACAACAACAACAAAATATGTTGCCAGGGCATATTTGTAACAAATCATCCAACTATTATTGTGTTTATATAAAATAATGACGACAGGCTTTATAGTACCTCTGTAATGGCTGAGTGATGCTTGGGTAATTGAAATTTTGGAGACACCTCTGGGCTGAATGGAGTAATGGTTTGCTACAAAATAAGATTGCTTCCTATGTTTATAACAGAGATGCACTGACCTCATGTTCAACCCATTTGAAAGCAAATGCCATTCAAAATCCAGTCAGCAAATAACTGGTTCAGTACTGAGCAGATTTGTTGTCATTTCCTCTGAAATTAGAGGCAGCAAGGAAGAACATTGATTAGAGCAGGGGTGTCAAATTGTGTCGTCATGGCGGTGTCACGTGATGTATTGGGACTTTCCCCCACCTTCACTAAACCGGGCATGGGCGTGGCCAGCGTGTGACGCATCCAGCCCACGGGCTGCGAGTTTGACAGCCCTGAATTAGAGCAATACTTTTAGAAACTGACCCATAAAGGAGATAACTAATTGCTGTATCAAAAACTAAAGCGTACTTGAGTACTTTTCTAGAAATAACAAAAACAACAACAACAACAATAATAATAATAGGCCACATAACACCCCAGACTTAACAATTGTCGATAAGAAAGACAAAAAAGTCTGGATAGTGGATGTGGCAGTGTCTGGAGACAGCAGAATAGAAGAGAAAGAACTGGAGAAGATAACAAAATGCAAAGACCTACAAAATATAGAAATAGAACGACTGGCAAAGGCAAGCAAGGGTAGTACCAATAGTAATAGGCGCCTTGGGTGCAATCCCAAAACAACTGGAGCCCCACTTGAACACCATTGGCATTGACAAATTAGCCATCAGTCAATTGCAGAAGGCGGCTTTACTTGGAACCGCTTCCATCCTGCGACGATATCTGTAACACCATCAAATGTCCAGATCTGGTGTAATAATAATAATAATAATAATAATAATAATAATAATAATAATAATAATAATAATAATAATAATAGGGATAGTCAGCTTTCCACATATTTTGGACTTCATTTCCTATTTGCCCAGCCAGCACATATGGAAGTAGGGGATTCTACAATGCCTTGCTTTAGATATACATCTAAAAGTCCTGCCTGTTCTCGGCATGTAAGTAACAGCCATAAACACAAAAGTGCTCCACTGCCATTGTTTGTGTGTAATAATAATGTAATGGCTGGAATATTAGGAAATAATAGTGGAACAAAATGAACATCTGTATTTGCAGGATAAACAGAAGGAGATGTTAATAATACAATTTTATAGACCATGGTTACTTACTGCCGTTGATGTCTAAATCGTTATGCAAATCTAACAGTTCATCCTTCTTATGTCCTAATCATCAGAGGATGAAGCTTGGAAATAAATAAACTGCTTTTGTAGATCATGACCTCATGATGCTGATCGCATCTTCCTAGATGGGGTAAAAGCTACCTGGATAGTGTAAATATGACTTTAAACTGCATCTGAAGTTACGGAAGTTCCCCAATCTGGTTTTAAAGTAGTGTTTTGCCTCTTTCCCCAACATATACCTTGCTATATAGCTGATTTGTGACAATTTGATGGCTATGGGGATTATGACAGTCACGGCCTGGTATCTGCCTTGTTCCTATTGGTTACTTTAGACTGCTGTGGCCACATTCTTAGTCTCCATTCCTTGGTCACTGTTTCCCAGGTTTTTTTTTTTTATGATGATGATAGAAAATTTGGTTCTTTCAAACTGCCTGCTATTCCTGTACTCTCCAGTTCTCCCATTGCATCATCATTTTCATGGGATTGCAGAATTGGCAGATACAGTGTGAACGGTCAATTTGAAAGAACTGGAGGGCTGGCCTAAATAAGAGCTTTCAAGCCTGGTGGGATGGGGTGCTTGCATGGTAAAACAGGACACATTCTGTACCACCATATCAACTGCCAATGGGAGAAAGGGTGATTTTAAACCTAAGTTACTACTTTTCTGGAAGAATGCTAGATCCATGCACCAGAAAAACAAGTGGAGAGAGTGGCAGTTGCAATGGGTGTGTGTGGGGGTTTTGCAAGATGCTCTTTGTCTGAAAGCTTCCACCTACTCTGGGGGAGAATCGAGGTTTTGACAGATGGCTAAACCCATGATTCTATCTATCCAATTTTCTGGATATTTTTCCTGCTGCAAACAAATCCACCAGTTGCTTTCCTGAACTTGTCCTGCTGCATTAAAGCTGAGAGGACAGCAGCACTCATATGCTTCATTACTGACACAAATTAGATAAGCTATGAGGATAGTGCAATTTATAGCATTATACTTTTTTGCTGACTCCAAGAATGCAGGAATGCACAGGGATACAGTCATAAATTTTAGGCATCTAAAAAGATTTCCCAGTGGAAAATCCCACCCTCTTCATTTTATGAAAGAGTTCAAATACTGATGGTGTTATAGTTACCAATGCCTATTCAATAGAATGGCAGTCTTTTGCAAAGGTTTGGAAGCATAAAACAGTCAGATTTCTTCAATCTTGCATCATCCTATTAAACAGCAGCAGTTTTTGATTTATATCTTCCTCAATATTGCTGAAAGGGAAATAGGATCGTCTTTCTGGCCTAGTTCTAAATTCTCAGCATTCTTGCTTTCAAGGAATTTTATTATATCTATAAGCGCACTTTTCTGTGTCAGTGGCAGATATTGTAGTTTCCCTTTCTCTGTTGCCAGAAGAGAGAAAAAATAACTTCTTGGCACATCTCACTGAAGCAAAAGGAAAGGTATACCTTGCCTCCAGGCAGAAATTATCTCTGCACTTCTTATGGTGTGACACACCAGATATTTTTGTTTGCTAAATAAGTACAGGTAGTTGTCGACTTACAACAGTTCACTTAGTGACTGTTTGAAGTTAAATGGCACTGAAAATTGTGCTTGTGACCATTTTTCATACTTGTGACTGTTACAGCATCCCCATGGTCACGTGATCAAAATTCACATGCTTGGCAACTGACTCATATTTATGATAGTTGCAGTGTCCCAGGGTCACGTAATCACCTTTTGGGACCTTCTGACAAGCAAAGTCAATGGGGAAGCCAGATTCATTTAACAACCATGTTACTAACTTAACAACAGCTGGTGATTCACTTAATAACTGTGTCATGAAAGGTTGTAAAATGGGACAAAATTCACTTAACAACTGTCTCACTTAGGATCAAAAATGTTGGGCTCAATTGAAGTCGTAAATCGAGGATACTTATAAAGGCTTCCTTATTCAGAAGACAGTACAGAAATAAGAGTTGCTCACTTTACATATGTATTTGATAGCAGTATGAAAATAATAGTAGTATTAATTTACCTTTTTAAATTATGTTGGCAACAGAATAGTGTTGATGTCAAATGATCCTTCCCAGTCCATATCTTATACACTTATTGGAGGACTTTCTATTCTGGAAAGTAAACAATTGTTCTTACTTCCATCCCATCTCCATCTGTGAAGAAGGTAGAGGTCCATCAATTTCTGACCATCCTAGATGAAGCAGATGATCTAAGACCAATTTCAGCGGGATTTCATGACTAAGTCTGGGACAGAAATCACAATGGTTGCTATGATGGAAGGCCTGTATTAATACTTTGAGGGGGGATTGCAGCCTGGATTCAGTCTGAAGAAGGGACACAACACTGAGGAGAAGAATCAAGCTTTTTTGCTTTATTGGGTACCTGCTTTACAAGAAAGAGGGACATCAAAAAAGCAAAGAATTGTATAGAAGTTGAGGGTGGGAAATCCAAGGCATGTGATTTGCTGGTCAGTTTGGGGAAACTAGGCAGATCCTTATCAGTGTACCTGTAGGGTTAGTCCTGTTGTTAGGCAAAGATAGGCCTCTCAGGAGGCCAGCAGAGTTGAGGAAGTCCATTGTTAAGGAGATGGAATGTTCAGGGAATCAGGTTTATTGAGGATGGAATGTTGGGATTTCTCTGAATTGCAATTTCATTCCTAAGGGCTGCCCTTGGGCTGTACTGTGAGCTGATAAAGAGGCTTCTATTATTTGGTCTATATGGGCTTTCAGGGGGCAGGGAGGATCAATTTGGGTTTGATAGGCAAAGGGAGGAACTGGATTTGACCTGGTCATATCTAAAAGCTGGGGAGGAAAAGGGTGCAGCCTCCATTTCCTTTGTAAGGTTTATTTTCTCCACTCTATGGTCATTTTAGAGTTCACAGTATTAATCAATCACCATGTGTCTTGTCTGCTGTTTAATAATTAGATCATGGAGAGAGAGGCCAGCTGTTGGTACTATAGATTTGGATTGTGTCTTTGAGACACTTTTGACTCCTGGCGACTGTCTGGACAGGTCCATGCAATTTTCTTGGCAAGATTTCAGAAGTGGTTGGCCACTGCCTGTTTCCTAAGGCTGAGAGGGGAGTGACTGGCCCAAGGTCACCCAGCTGGCTTTGTGCCTAAGGCAGGACTACTGTGGAATTCATGTTCTCCCAGTTTCTAGCCTGATGCTTTATCCACTATACATCCTGGCTGATGATACCCAGTTATATATTGCCACAATGAGCCAAGCTGGAGATGCAGTGGATGCTTTGATCCCGGTCTGGAAGGACAAAAAACTGAAACAGAATCCTTTCAAGACAGAGGTTCTGTTCATTCATAACCCGTCTCTATCAATTCTTATTTTGACTCATTTTGATAGGTGTACACTACCTGAAGGAACAGGTGAATAATCTTAGGGTAGAACAGATTTTTATCCTAATTCAGAAGATTCTTAAATTAAATATAAAAATGAAGCCAGAGGCTTTCCTCTTGGGTTTGATGGGCAATGAACTTGAAAGAAAATCTGGAACTTTATTACTATATAATGTTAAGAGACTCTTACAGTATATGCACAAAGATGGACAGATACATGAATTCCCACAATGGAAGAATGGACAGTAAAGATGATGGAGTTGGCAGAGATGGCAAAATTGACCATTTTAGTTAACAAGAAGAACTTACCTAGTTTTAATTCTATTTGGAAACCACATCTGGATTTTGTATTCAAAACAAAACTCTAATTTTAGGTTTTGATGATTAGGATGATTTTGTTGTTATAGAAATGGCTTGAAATATCTAGAAAATGTAAAGCAAAAGGTTGAGGCTATTATTCTTTGCTAAAGAATGACTCATGACTTTCCTTTTTAAACCCTTTGTACTTCTCTTTGCCCCCTTATAGCTTTCTTAATTTGTATTTATATTTACCTTATCATAAACTTTAATAATTTTTTAAAATAATAACAATCTTAGTATGATTCTCATGGACTCATGGCTCCTGCTACAAATGGAGACTATTCCAGAGGAAATTTTTCTCAATTTTTACAGCTTAGAGTTCTGTCTGAGCATCTAAAGATTGTGAGGATCTGAATGGGGAAGAACAGACTTCAGCTTAACCCCGTTAAGATTACCAGTAAGTGGCTATGGGTTTCAGATGCCCCAGATCTTCAAACTTTCTAGTTCGGTTTCTTCATGGGATGGTACTGCCCCATGGACAGCCAGGCAGTCTTGGGTTCCTCCTAGAGTTAGACACATAGCTGTAACCAAGGGGCCCTGTGCACAACTTCATCTTATGCACAGTTATGGTCATTCCTGTACTTGCTCACAGTCTGCTTAGTCACTTTCCAAACGGATTTTTGCAATCTGCTCTACCTGAGGCTGCCCTCCAAACTGCACTATTGCAGGTAATTTTGGGCACTGTTAATTACACCTATTTGATATTGCTACTCTGTGAACTGCACTGGCTCCCAATTGGGTTGAAGATGCAATTCAAGATACTAATTAACAGCTTTAAAGCCTTAGATGGGCTAGAGCTGGACTGTTTGTGAGATCACCTGGTCCAGGGGTGGGTTCCTACCGGAACTGGTAGCGACCTGCTAGTGACGTCATCAGAACCGGATCAGTGGTTGCCGGCATTTTTTTTTTAATTTTAAAAAAAAAATTTTTTTTCTGAGCATGCTCAGAAGGTGACTTCCAGCACTGTGCATGCGGTCGCCATGTTTTTTTGGCTTTATTTATTTATTTATTTTTTCAAATTGAAGCCCAGCGGCACCTCTCCCTAGGATCGAACTCACAACCTCCTGATTGTGAGGCAAAAGTTTTACCTCTAGGCCACAGCAGCTATGATTGGAAAATGGTTGATTCTGCCTGCTACTAAGTGGCTGGTTTTTTTTTCTTTATGCTTTTAATGGTTTTTATAAAAGGATATTTTATTGTTAATTTTTTTCAGTTCATTTCGTTTTTAGGAAAAAATTTTTTTTTAAAAAATATTGTTTTTAGGAAATGTTTTATTTGTAATGGAGTATCCTGCTTTTAAGTGCAGGTTGGTCCTTGACATAGAACTGTGTCACTTAACAACTGCAGGGATGCATGCATCTTAGCATCTCCTGGTATTAGTCCAAAGCAGGAGTCCCCAAACTTGGCAACTTTAAGACTTGTGGACTTCAACTCCCAGATTTCTCCAGCCAGCTATGCTTGCTGGAGAATTCTGGGAGTTGAAGTCCACAAGTCTTAAAGTTGCCAAGTTTGGCGCCCTCTGGC
>QLTV01000769.1:896188-906551 GCA_003457575.1 Thermophis baileyi | reverse complement strand
GGCGTGATGGCCATGTGACTGGGTGGGAGTGGCTTGATGGCCATGTGACTGGGTGGAAGTGGCGTGGCGGTCGGGTGACCGGGTGGGAGGGGCCAACTTGGAAAATGTGGTGAAAAAGTGACTTATGACCATTTTTCACACTTAACGACCATCGGTTGTTAAGTGTGAAAAATGGTCATAAGTCACTTTTTTCACTTCCATTGTAACTTTGAACAGTTTAGTGACTGTTCATAAGTCATAAGTCACTTTTTCACCACATTTTACAAGTTGGCCACTCCCACCCGGTTACACGCCCGCCAAGCCACTCCCACCCAGTCACATGGCCGTCAAGCCACTCCCACCCAGTCACATAGCCGTCAAGCCACTCCCACCCGTCACATGGCCATCAAGCCACTCCCACAAAATTAAGCCATGCCCACAGAGTGGTAGTAAAAAAATTTGGAACCCACCCCTGACCTGGTCCCAAGAATACCAGCCTGATCCAGGCATTCCCAAAGGAGGGAGGTATCCTTCAGGTCACTTCATTTAAGCCTTTGCCATCTTTTGGAATTGAGAATGTGTCCTTTTTGAAAGCTGCCCCTATTCTCTGGAACTGTCTTCCCACTCTGATATTTGATGGCCCCAATCTTGTTTGTCTTTAGAAGGTGGTGAATACTTGGCTTTCCCCCCAGGCATTTGGCTCTAGAGTCCCTTATTGGTTATGTGCATTTGTTCTGTTCAGTTTGCCATTTTTTACATTTTCTTAAATGATAATGTCCTATTTAATGTTGTTGATTTGGCTGACTATAGATATACTGAAAGCAAAGAAACTACCATGAACATCTCTCTTTACAGTAATATCCTTTGGGTGAGGTCCTATGTCTGTTAAAAAGAACACCTTATCTCTTTGTAACATGTTCAATTTCGCAGCCTATTTTATTTCAGAATTGGCTTTTGCCAGTCAATTGATTGATAAGAACTTTGAAATTTAAACATATTTTAAATCAATGTATTAATTTATGCTGCTTTCATTTCACACTTCTGATTATTATTTATTTTGTTGGACATACAGATACAAAGTATTAGATACGTTCTCCCAGTGCATCAATTCTAGGTGTCAGGGAACTTGGTTTATTCCTCAGGATGATTGGTGTCAGATTCATTTTTTTAGATATCATTGTAAAGGATTCTGGATTTTGTATTCAGATAACCCTTAAGAAACAAACAAAACCCCTACAGACTGTAACATTTCAAGCTTTGACAGTTTGCATCCTAGTCATGTTGGAATATTAATTTACCATATGGACTCTTTTTAATGATTAAACATAATTGTTTTTCCAAATGTGATTATGTGACAGAATCTAATAAGCTACAAAAGCCTTAATGAGTAGGCTATCTTTCTCAGTTTATAAGAAAAGATTAGATCTGATAGTCAACTATTAGAAATATTATTAAATAAATAACCCAGGGCAGATACATGGAACGGAGTCATATGAAGTTTGCCATGCAATCGCGTAACTATTACATTTACTAAAATTCTTGTCAAATCTTTATGATATCCCTGGATGTCACCTCAAAGACATAATTGTTTTTAGTCTTACTAAGAATGTCTCCAATGACTTGTCAAAAATTATACCTCTGTTCATCGCCCACGGTCTACTTTTGTTATTTATTCCTTTTCATTTCATTACATGCAATTCTTCATCAGTCGTTGACCTTACCAAGTGTCCATGTCACGTTTATATGTGGAAAAACCAACAGAAAATTTAAAAGTGGATTAGAGGGAATCCGTATAACATAAGGTATAAGAACTTGAAAAATTCTTTAGTTAAACAAGTTGCAACAAGAACATGCATTGCCAGACTTCTTCTTGCTTATCAGCTTACATAGAGAGGGCTCTGTGTGCAAAACTAGGTGGATATAAAGACTACAGAGCCTCTCTTGAAAAGATCTTAATGAATATACTTTATTGAATTCATTACTTTATTTCAGTGTTTCTCAATCTTAGCATCTTTCAGATATATGGGCTTCAACTCCCAGAATTTCCCAGCTAGCATGTTGGGAAATTTAAAATCATTGTTGAAAAACATAATACTCTGTTGGATGTAACTATTCTTTTTTTTCCAGTGAAAAGGAACAAGATTAAAAATAATAATCATACATTCATTTCAGGGGTGGGTTCTGACTTACCTCGCTGCTGGTTCGCTTCCTCCCACGCCACGTGGGCGCACGCACGTTGTGTGCCGCACGCATGTTGTGTGCCGCGCGGCTGCGCCACATGGCTGCGTGCATGCTTCACGGGCACGCATACGCATGCGCATGCGCATGAGCAGTGCTGAAAATCCAGCTTCTGCACATGCGCAGAAGTGAAAAACAAGATGGCGCCGCCTATGGCGCCGCCGAGAGAGCCAGTTCGGGGGCGTGTCCAGCCAGTCATCGCTGCCAGTTCGGCGAGCGGAGGAAAATTCCCGCTACCGGTTCTAAAGAACTGGTCCGAACCGGCAGGAACCCATCTCTGATTCATTTGTATAGGAACTGGAAGAAATATTTTTCCTTCATTGTTCCAGCTATTCTAAAATTATAAAGATAAAAACAATACAAATTATGAACCCCCAAAAGCAGAGACTATCAAGGATGTGTAGAAAGAAAGGTAGAACAGCAGTATAAATCAGCATTGTTGTGGTTAATGAGAAGTAGAATGAATAGGAGCAACAGGGATTGTGTAAATTGTAATGGTAGAATGTATCAGCTGTTGGAAATACTTGAAGGAAGCCTTCTTTGTGGAACTCTTAAGAGGACAGTTTGTGATGTTTATGTTTTGGATCACAGCCATGCAGCATGTTCTTCTCAGATGTCTTAGGCAAATCTCTATTCAGAAGGCAATTCAGATTTGCTGAGTACATGTGTTCGGGTCATTTGGTATGTGATCAAGAAAACAGCTGTAATAGAGGGCATGCTGATGCCAAGGAACTGTGTCCTTGAACTGCATCCACCTCTAATCATGCTAGAAAAATAACAAGTGGATTCATAGGTGAACTGGATCGATTCCTTAGTCACAGTGTAAAAGATTTTGATCGATCAGTGGAGGAATCATAGCTTCATGCTCAAATTGAATTTGTTTTTAATAGTATTCAGCTTTATCATCTCACCTAATTTGGAGAGATGAAATGGGGCCAATCTTTACTGAGACAAGGAGACATTATCTGCTGGGTAAGTTCTGGAACCTTTGGGACTTCACAAGGTTTATGAGTTGCTGTTGTAATCTAGAAGCTCTTCACAAATAGATTGCCTAACAGACTCACGGGGACTTTGTCATGTGCATTTGACAACAATATTTGAGTTCAGTTAGTTACATCACTCGTTAATAAATCTAACTTGGGCTCCTCATTTGGGAAATTTATATTTGGCTTGGAGACACTGATATTATCGCTGTTTATTAAGGCTTAAATATGATACTTTTTGACCCCAGATTAGCACTCTAAACCACCTCTCAACTTTCAGATGGCTCTGATAATATTTTTGTCTTTCATGTGTTTGATTCGCGAAATGTTATTACCTATCCCAGCGGTGGGTTGCTCCCGGTTTGGCCCCGTTCTTAGAACCGGTAGTGGTGGTGGCGGGAGGCTCCGCCCACCCGCCTGGGACACTTCTGCACATGTGCAGAAGCATTGCGTGTGCGCGCGAGCGCGAACAGGTAGCAACAGGTTTTAGAACCCACTACTGACCTATCCTACTACTCATGCTATTTTTTTTCAAAATTTGAATATTTCTCTCTCTCCTAAATGCTTTTATGATGGTTTTTAAAGGCAATTATGGCTTCTGCATGATACCAAAGACCACATGGCATAATAAAATGACCTTTCTTGTTGATATTTCTTTTATGCCTTTCAGATAATTTTTCTGTAGTCAAATACCAATGGTATATTGTTCTATAAAATAATTTTTAAATTGTAATTATATAAATTGCAATCCTTTCAGCCACATATTTTCTCATTGTTACATCAATATATTATATCCAAAGTTCTTAGCCCATTTTGTCATACACCCTTTCACTTATTCTTCTATTTCAATAAAAATTTAATTGCAGAGAGAAAGAGAACATTCTAATACTTGTTTCCATCAAAAGATTAGCTGGCAGAAAAGAACCGGGATATATGTATACCTTTATTATCCGTATTTGTATCTGTTTATTTAAGCATTTATAACAAGTGTGTGCAGGATTGAAGAAATTGAAGTTTGAATTTCTCCGTACTTGCAGACAGAAAAATGGAGCTGTCCCCAAACATATGGAGTAGTAATAAGAGCCTGCCTTTGTGGTGCTATTGGATGCCCCAAATAAGTGGCCTTTCCAATACTTCCAATTCTCCTGTGTTTACCTGGTGTGCTCCTTGTGCTCATATTAAACATGCTGAAGATATTCTACTTACCACTTCTCTTATGCCTAAGAAACAGTGACCAAGTTTTTAAAAAACATTTGCCACCATGGCGCCTCACACCCACAGAGCTTGTGTAAAATCTTTAAACATTGCAGGGAACATCTATCCCAGGGCTGTCAAACTCCCGGCCCGTGGGCCAGATGCATCATGCACTGGCCACGCCCATGTCCAGTTTAGCGAAGGGGAAAAAAAGTCCCAATACGTCACGTGACACCGTCGTGATGATGTGAGTTTGACACCCCTGATGTATCCTGTTCCATTTGCAAGCTCCTGGGATTTTTCCCTCCCTACAACAGTCATGGCATCTTGGGAACTCTTTCCCCTGGTAGTTTCTGGCCAATTTCAGTGATAGCTTTTCTGTTCTTCCTCTTGGGAATAGCAAGGATAAGGTGGGTTGCTTGCTTCCTGCTGCTCTTGTACTCCCTACTTAGCAAACTGGAGAAACCCCTAGTTAGTTCAAGGAGAAATTATGAAGGTCATGTATGTGACAGAGCAAAAAAGAGTGAGGTGAGTTTCAGTGGAGCTGAGAAAGTGTTTCATAGCTCAAGCACTATCTGTAGGATGAAATGACTTGCTCCAAGCACACAAAGTAGAGAGCAGGAGTAGAAAGCAAGTATAGCAGTGGTTCTCAACCTTCCTAATGCCGCGACCCCCACCCTGCCGCCGTGATCCCCTCCCCGCCCCCTCCCCGCGCGCAATGAGGTGACAAAGGGGGCGTGGCACCAAGAAGGCGGGCTAGCGCGTGCTTAGGCGACCCCTGTGAAAGGGTCGTTTGACTCCCAAAGGGGTCGTGACCCACAGGTTGAGAACTGCTGAAGTATAGGCTTCTGACTTGTGAAGCCAGCCTGTATGAGGGACATACAGGTAGCAAACTGTGTTCCGCTGGCATGGTTCCAATTTTTAAGAAATATTTTCATATACACCTTATGCAGCAAGATCGTATTGGATTCTTTTACTTGGCCTGTGCAAAGGTACACTGAATCATATGCCTTTTGTGTAATTATGAAACAGGAACGTTGTTCCAAAGGAATGTATTTCTTCAGGGCTCTAAAACAGGAAAATAAACCTCAGAATAATCTTAGTGGGCTGTTTGACTTTGTTGTGGTGACCTTCAAACGTTCAAGCTTAAGAATCAGCTGTTCACATTTATCAATGTCCAGTTAATAAATCTACTCATCACGGCAGGAGTACATTTTAATTATCACATAATTTGTCATAATACTGAAGAATATATCACTTTGGAAGTAGGTAACTATAATTTAAAAAGTGTAGGTCTATTCATAAACTATGCCCAAGTAACCAATATTTAGTCACAATGTTGCTCTTTATTATTATTATTATTATTATTATTATTTATTAAATTTGTATGCCGCCCAACTCCCAAGGGACTCTGGGCGGCTCACAACAATATAAAAAAACCATTAAAAGAAAACACAATAAAAACAGTTAAAAACAGTTAAAAACTCATACATACCTACATACCTCATACATACATACATTTTAAAATAAAAATGAAAAGAGGACCATTTTAAAGGATGTATATCTTTTATTGCAATGATTTTTCTATGCTGTACACATTTATTTTTCTTGGAAGATTTTGAAATTAAGGATTTTAAGTTATTTATACAGTGGAATTGAATAATTTAACAGCAATATTCCCATAAACAGTGCAGGACTGATTATATATGTATCTCCAATGAAATGACACAAAGTTCTCTTTGGTATCTGGGAATGAATATTGAAGTTCAAGACTTTAATGGAGGGCACAATGTCAGGAAGGACAGTTGAATTAATTTGATTTCCACATACAAATCTCAATCTAGTAATAGAATGTACACATGGAATCCTGGTCCTATTCTTGAATCATCTTTGGTAGAGAGGAATATACATGAATTTCATAAAGAGTGGTAAGGGGTAATTACTCTACTGCCAAATAAATATATCTTTGTCATATTTTTGGCTAGAATATGAAAGAGATAGAGGATTCTAGTTCACTGATGGAAATCTTCCATCCCTAATTGAATATGGGTTTACTCTAGACTTTTCACAGCTGTGAATTTTCAGATTGTGTTCAAGAATGCATTATACCACTTGCACCTGGTTAGACAACTGGAAACTTTCCTGGAGCAAGATTAATGTTTGTCTCCCAGCCTTTCCACTTTCTTTTAAAATGTGATACCGGTATAAGTTATGAATTGTTTTTGGACCATAGCAATGGCTTATAAATGCAACTATTGCTGCACTCAGATCTAATTGGAAAACAATATAAAAACCCTATCCCAGCAATTAGGACATTTCACTCTATTAAGCAAAATGATAAAAAAAAATAAAACTACAATGAAAAGCTGCTTTTATTGCCAGAAGGGAGCTGGCTTAATATTGAATCCATCCTCAAATTGGTTTTCTACAGGCTCTGTGTTCTGGTGAACTTAATTAAGGTTGAACTTAATAGTATTTATTTCACATTAGA
Source organism: Thermophis baileyi (assembly GCA_003457575.1). NCBI lineage: Eukaryota > Metazoa > Chordata > Lepidosauria > Squamata > Dipsadidae > Thermophis > Thermophis baileyi. The sequence goes on along the minus strand of QLTV01000769.1, from coordinate 899,666 downwards.
TGCAGCAGATCTTCTAGGAGCCTTTTGCTTTCTGTTTCCCCCAATAGATTTTGAGTGCTCAAAAGCAGGCCTGGCAATTGGGCTGCTTAATCTTTTTTTTTGCTGTTTCGAAGTAAGTACTTGCTGATTGTATTTCTAGGCTGTCAAAAATATCAGGCAATGAATTCTTCTCACTTTATAGGGAAATAATTTTGGTTTGTATCATGGCTCAGCTGACGTTCCATTTTGTTCTATCTTGAGGCATCCTTTAATCAGAATATGGTGGTCTTGGCTTTGTTGAATTATAATTTCCTTTCAACTTCACCTTGTCTATTTTTAGGCATCTGTAGTTTCTTACTGGGTCAAAACTTTGATTTCTCCAGCCTCTAGAACACTCTGGTCCTTTGAACTTTAGAGTCTTCATCAGACATTTCCCATTTATATTCAAAACTTTATTCACAACTGCAGTACGGGTTCTACAGAAACATACGTTGTTAAAAAGACAAGAATTACATGATGCATGTTCCATGCCAGATGCCAGACTCTGAATTTTCTTGTGCACTAACTGCGTAGCTATGCAAACCATGTATTATTCTGGAAAAAAGTCAGCATTCAGAAGATATGAGCCAAAGACATAAATAATAGTAACTTATGTTTTATTTTAAACTTGAATATTTTTCTCTCCCCTCCCCCCCCAGTAAAACTGCATTCTTGCCCCTTATTACAATATGGTAGTTGAAGATTTCAACAGCATTCTAAATTCTATTCTCAGGCTATAAATTTTACAAGCAACAGCTTAACTTGTAACCTTGCCAACCTAACATGGATCCTAACCTGCCATAGTGTTTAAGACAATAATTAACTCATAAGCTTGTATGGTTTTCCTCATAAATTAATCCTGCAGGCATTACAAGAGTAAGGGCAGTCTTGGCACATACTTGAGTCATGTGTACATATGTCTGTTATGTCTAGCAACATTATACACTCCACAACCCAACATTTCAGCTTGCTCCATTCAGAGCTGGCTTGGAAAGGTTCACAGTAAAACCTCTCTTTAGTCAAAGAATATATCTTGTGATCTTGAGTTTAAAAACTTATTAGAGAATAAGAAAAAAGTTTTAGCAGTAGGTTAACTAACCTTTGTGGGCTTCAGGAGAGAAAGAAAATAAATATCTATGGGATTTTAGCTAAAAGTGCCTGTTTTTCATGCCACAGATCTTGGGTTCAATTTTTTTTCCAGACAGCATTGGAAAAGGCCTAATTTATTCCAGAATATTTGATTGCAGTCAGTGTCTGTGGCTATTGTTCTATGTAGCTAATTTCCTATATTCATAGGAACTTTCTAGCTGAGAGAGTGACAATTGACAATTGACAGATGCTTTGGGGGCTGCATGTCAACAACAAACCATGATAAACACAAAACCCAAGTTTGTTTTATTTAAAACTTAATTGAATCGAACATGCAAAATGATTGCAAGTCACATTTTTTTCAGATAAAAGTGACAACTTGATGGCAATTTTTAGAAAGATGTTGAGGGTGGACCTATGACTTTTGGGAAGATTGAGGCACCTTCAGTCTTCTTCAAAGTAGAATCGCATTGTTTCTATAACAATAGCCAGCCATGAAAAAATTAAACAGGGTTCTTTTTTCAAGCATGTAGATCAGTGGTGGGTTTCAAAAATTTTCACTACCGGTTCGGTGGGCGTGGCTAGGTGGGGGGCATGTGACTGAGTGGGCGTGGCCAACTTGACATCACTCACGCCCACACCCACTCAGTCACATAACCCCCACCTAGCCACGCCCACAGGAAAAGGTAGGAAAATTTTTGGAATTTCCACCTATCTACCCCCGCCCTCCCTTCGCCAATTGCCCCCGTTTCCCCTCCTTTAGCGGCCCCGGCCCTAGCCCCGCTTCCTTCCCCACCACCGCCTCTTTGTTCAGGCTGCTTACCTTTTGCGGCAGCTGGTCCAGAGTCCGGAAGGCAAGCTGACCGGAGTTTTCGGCGGCCCCCGGCCAGCCTCCGCTGCTGGAAAGTGGCTGGCAAAGAAGCCTCCCACAGGCCGCCGAAAAGTACCGGAGGTCACGGGAAAAGCTGCTGCCATGCCGTTGTTGCCATGTTCTTCGCGCATGCGCATCCCATTGGACTTGCAAGGCAATGGGATGTGCGTGCATGAAGAATATGGCGGCGACGAACATGGCAGGCGGGGCGAGCGAGCAGCGACCGGGGGACCGGTTTGGGGCGTGGCCAGCTGGCCATCACTACTGGTTCGGCGACCTTGGCCAAATTTCCACCAACGGTTCACGCGAACCGGTGTGAACCGGCTGAATCCCACCTCTGATGTAGATATGCTAATATGAAACACTTGACCAGTTTAATGTCTTAAAATCAGGCAATCCTACTAAAGTACCCCAATTCCAGAGCTAGGGGAGTGAAGCAATCACTGTATTTGGTGGCTACTACTGGTAGTAGAAAGAGGCTGGAAAAGATAGCCACCCACTAAGCAGACTGCATTGGATACATAAACTATCCAGGTTTTAATCCTTGGGTGCAATGGGGATTACTATATCCAGGATGGAAAGAGGATTCTATTACCGATCTCACTGGGTTTTGCACATGGAATGGAAAGCTTAAGGAGGAGAATCATTTTGTTATTTACCCCAATGACATAATATCCAGGACAGGTCCACTGTTTCATACTTATTGATGTTTTCAGACTTGAAACAAGCAAGTCAGCACCCCCCCCCCAAAAGCTGGAATAGTTTCTTTGCTTATTTTGAAATGATGGCAAATTTGTTCAGCTTCTAACGATAGAAGCGTGGATAGTAGATTGTTGGACTGTAGCCAACAAATATTGTAATACTCCCACAGTCTTAAGTTACAGCTCTCATAACCGTAATGAGATCACTACCAATAGGGTAAAATTACATTTACCAAGTGCAGAAATATGTATTTTGAGGGCTTGCTATATCATTTAGATCATCCTATAATAGCTATGCTAAAATTGAGAATACTATTTGAATTCTGCACTACCAATTATTAATTAGGAATGCAGCATATAGTTCGTTTGTAGTACTAGGAAATCTTTGGTTGCAATAGAATCGAAGCCCATTTTTTTAGGAGTGAATGTTTTCTTCATATCACATTTTCTGAGCAATTGCAAAGTTGAGCAGTAGTATAGTTGTTGTAAACTGAAATGAACTGTGACCCAGATTGTAATGGTAGTAGAAGCATGTGACTGCTCCCATCTATGCCAAATCCTGCATGGATCCACCCAGCTATACCAAGAGTAGAGAACGAAGGGCAAGTAACTTGATTGTTGTGCCAAAGACCTTTTCTGATATTGGTTGATATCACCGAAGAACAATTGACATGCAAACATTGGCAACATTTCTAGGATATAAAATGCTCTTATATAGGGGTGAAATGCTACCGGTTCGGCCCGGTTCGCTGAAACGGTACTAAAAAATGCTTTTATTAAGTAAAAAAAAAAAGGTTCC
>QLTV01000769.1:865111-892453 GCA_003457575.1 Thermophis baileyi | reverse complement strand
AGAGATCTTTTTTTGGATTGAAGTTTCCTTATTTTTATGGGTAATTTGTTTTTCTTGGTTTTGGTGGTTATTAGTGGTACGTATAGTTTGATGACTCTTTTGATTTCGAGCAAAAAGATATTGTAGTAGTCTTCGATAGTATTACAGCCAGAGAATAGTATTTGCCAATCAAGAGATGAGAGGTCAGTGTCTATGTTATCATAGTTGGCTTTTTTAAAATTATAATTGGTTATCCTATTATTATGTTGATTTTTATAAGGACGTATATTAAGACAAAAGTCAATCATGCTGTGGTGATGCGCAAATTCAAATCATGATGCGCAAATTCAACTTTTATTATCTGTTCCAACCTCTCTGTTTGAAATTGGCATGTATATACTATTAGAGAAAGAAATATAGTAATAAAAAAGAAGGATTATTGCATCTTTAGTAGTCATGGAGAAGATGTAGGAATTTCAGAATTCTCTTTCTCTTTGTTTCTATATGAATTTAATATCTTTGGCATCTTTTTTTGTGTGTGTTCTTTTCTTGTTTTAATGTTTTTAGAAACAATAATTAATAAACTGCCCAGAGTTGCTGGGAGTTGGGTGGCATATAAATGTAATGAATGAATGAATGAATGAATGAATGAGTGAGTGAGTGAGTGAGTGAGTAAGTAAGTTTAAAGGAAATAAGATAGGCCAAATACAAGATTCATTTTCCAAAGGTGCGGGTACAAATTAAAAGTGTAGGGAGCAATTATTAATATAACTTTACAATATAAAATAAAATAAATAAGTTTAAATTCTTTGCCCAAGACTGCTGTGCCACAGTACTAAAAGGAGAGAACCAAGCATAAAGCTCAGGTTATGTCACTATGACACAGTTCATATCACTACTAACTGGACCCAGATTTGACACAGAAGAGTGGAGGAATGGATTAGAGTGAGGACTGTCCAAAGTTTGTAGATTTTTTTTCTATTTGACATTGCTTCATCCAAATGACCAAATATCTTATCAACCTGTCTGAATAAACTTTGCCCTTAGTAACATATCATTATATCCACTCAAAGCAGGACTAATCCACAAGACATAAGTAAATAAAACCCTAACAAATTTGTAAACAATTTTTTTGGCTCACTGGAACCATTTTTGTTCCCATCTCTCTGAAACTACTTCAGTGAAAAAAAAAATGCAGAAATATCATTTTCAGTATTGTGTCACTTACACTTTTCTGAGTGTGTTTTAGTTTAACAGTTCCAAAAATATCTGAATTAGACTTTTGAGTGTCTCAATTGGCAAATACAATAACGATTGCTACCGCATGTGTGCCTTTTGCTGATCTTCACCAGGAAGCTGGGTATGACAAAACTAACTTATTATTTTGTTCCATAATTGAATAGGCTAAAATCTTATTGTAACTTGAACAGAAACATCCTCTGAATTCAATGCAATTTACCTGTAGCTAAACATAGATGTAATCAGAGTTTAAAGTCAATAAAAATCAATGAATTTAAGCATGCTTAACTCCATTTTCTACAATAGCCACTAATTCACAATTTAGATAAAAATAGATATGACTTGTACAGAAATCAGTGAAAAAGTGGTGATTGAGGGCTATGGTGTTTAGTTTCATTCTTTTATGATCTGGGGATGGGGAGTTTTAGTAGTATATAGATATACTAATATTGTACAGATAGTCCTCGACTTACGACAACAATTAAGCCCAAAATTTATGTTGTTAAGTAAGACATTTAAGTGAGCTTTGCCCCATTATACGACTTTTCTTGTCACAGTTGTTAAGTGAATCACTGCAGTTGATAAGTTAGTAACCAGGTTATTAAGTGAATCTGGATTCCCGATTGACTTTGCTTGTCAGAAGATTGCAAAAGGTAATCACTTGACTTTGGGACACAGCAATGGTCATAAGTATGAACCAGTTGCCAAGCATCTGAATTTTGATCACATGATCATGGGGAAGCTTCTAAGGTCGTAACTGTGAAAAATGGTCATAAGACAATTTTTTTCAGTGCCGTTGAACTTTTGAATGGTCACTAAATGAACTGTTGTAAGTCGAGGACTACCTGTATACAGAGAGTTTTAGTAGTATATAGAGCTCATGGACTTTTTCTTCTGAAAAAGAAACTTCAAGTGGGTCAGAATAAGTGTCAGATCAAACTATTCATCCTTTTAATTTCTTCTGATAAAAAAATAGAAATTCCTTTTTTCTCCATTTGATATTATTTACTATTTCATCATACAGTATATATATACATATATGAATATATATATGAATATATATATGAATATATATATGAATATATATACACATACACATACACATACACATACACATACACACACACACACACACACACACACACACATACATATACACATACACATACACATACACACACCCCCAAGTATCAATTGCTACAGGGGTCCAATCAGTTGTAAAGAAATCTGAAGTTTTTATATTAGGAGAGTTGGAAAGGAAGTTTAGAAAATATTACCTGAAGGCTGGAAGGCATGAAAGCCTAAAATGTTATGGCTCACCTATGGAAAGTAAAAGAAAACCTTTCTCCAGTGGTAAGATCTTTTTTCTGAATTGCAAAATGTGGTGCTTTCTGAAACCCAGAAAAGTCAAAGCCAACTGTGTAGCTAAACTGGGTTCTAAACATACTGCTTTTACTCTTCTCCTTCCCACATGTTGCTCAATGACCAGGCAGAACGAAATTTAGAATACAGTGAACTTGCTTATTGTAGCTGTAAGCTGTAGAGGACTGCCAAGGGTGTTCTGTTTCTCTATTTCTGAGGTCTGTCTTTTAATAGACCCACTCTGAGAATTGATCTGACTCTACTGATCTGTCTGTTGAGCGTTGGGTAGATAATTCATCTCCTGAATGTCTGGTTTAATTTCATCATTTGAGCATTTCTTTCAAGTGGGTCAGAATAAGTGCCAGATCAAACTATTTAAACACATTATTAACAAGTCACAGCCCCTACTGGATAAGGACATTGCACTTTCCCAAGTCCTGGGTGGCAGGCTCATACAGACACAGATGCATACAGATAGCCACTCCAACAGATTCTTACAGGCCATAACAAACAACAGACAGTGATGCCAACATGGGACCAAATCCTGCACAAGCCCAAATGTCTATTTTGTTCCCACATCTACACTAATAGCACCATCACAGGCTCCAACAAGTGCACATACAAGATTAGAGGTGGCTTCACATGCTTTTCCTCCAAAGGCATATATATGCCCTTGTCTGCAAGCAACTCCCCTTTGGAGTCTATGTAGGACAAATGGGCCAAAACAATTAATGGACACAAATTTGACATCAGGATTTAAAACAAGGACAATGTAATATCAGAGCACTGCAACTTATCAGGACACATTCTGGTAGGCGTTAAAGTGATTGTTTGGGAAAATGGGACCAAAAGCAGCATTGAGGAAGAAATTGCTGAATTCATATCAAAAGTTCCAGGCAATCTATAGCAATAGCAATAGCAATAGCACTTAGACTTATATACCGGTTCATAGTGCTTTACAGCCCTCTCTAAGCGGTTTACAGAATCAGCATATTGCCCACAACAATCTGGGTCCTCATTTTACCCACCTCGGAAGGATGGAAGGCTGAGTCAACCTTGAGCCTGGTGAGATTCGATCTGCCAAACTGCTGGCAGCCAGTGATCAGCAGAAGTAGCCTGCAGTACTGCACTCTAACCACTGCGCCACCGCGGCTCCTATCTCAGACATCTCAACTATTATGGTGGGTTTTTTAACTTGTTACAGTTGGTTAATTGAGAACATACTTGTAATCTCTCTCACACATAACTTGCATCATTCTGCATGGCTAATTTGTCTTCGTCTCCTCCCTGCACCCAGCTTCTGCCTCACCGTAATTTAAATCTGAATCAGACCAGCATTCAATGCTTCTGATGATGAACTGCAGCTCAGGAAAAAATATGCCTTTTAATAAACTTTGTAAATTGGAAAAGATGCTACCAGACCCCAAACAAAGTTTCCTCTGCTCCACAAATTTTTAGACTTAGATTGCTTCTATTCTAACCAGCAATCTCTGCTGCTTGCTAGACCAGGGGTCTCCAACCTTGGCAACTTTAAGCCTGGCGGACTTCAACTCCCATTATTGCACAGGGGAATTCTGAGAGTTGAAGTCCACCAGGCTTAAAGTTGCCAAGGTTGGAGACCCCTGTGCTAGACACATGGGGAAGGAAACACACGGGATTTTCAGCAAATCTGTGTGCTTGCTGGAGAGGAAAACAAAACCTAGGGAGACCAAGATCCTTCACCCACTCTTCTTCCTGCACCTGCCCATACTTCTGCGCTTCCCTCATAGCAGCTGCAGCCCTACCTTGTTTTGAAAGTGCAGCAAAGAATAAATGGTGTGGGAACAGTGGTTTTTGAAGCATGTTAGGAAAATATATAGCCGGAGATACGTGTAATCACTTACGTTTCAACAAAACCCTCCTTTTAAGTTATTCCTTCAATTAATCTGTTATTCTTCTTAAAGTCTAAAGTATGTTCTCTATCTTATAGAACGAATTACACACTTCTCTTCTAATATTATCCTATTTATTCATTTATTTATCTAATTTATATAGCTGCCCATCTCACAGAACAAGTGACTCTAGGTGGCTTACAACAAATTAAAACAATCAATAAATATCTCAAATCATAATTATTAGCAATTAAAATATAAAAAAAACGGAGCTAAAGTAAAAAGTAGACAAAGAAATGTTAACAATAGTGGAGCCACCTCACTAGCTTATCCATCCCCTGGGTTCCCCAGATCTGGTAACACAACTAAGTCTTACGGGATCTTCAGAAACCCAGAAGAGATAAGGTCAACTTCACCTCAGATTCTGCAGTGTGGGTGCCACCGCAGAGAAAGTCCAGTGCCCAGGGCCTACTACATGTAGCTCCTTAAACAATATAATCTGTAACATGCCTTCTCTGCTGGATCTGGTGGGTTGGGTAGATGAAAACGAGAGGTGGCTCTCCAATAACCCAGCCCCATGCCATGAAGAGCTGTAAAGATCAACACTAATTGGACTAATTGAATTGGACCCGGAAACAAACTGGTAATGAATGCAGATTGTGAAGCAGAGATGTAATGTAAGTTCTGCAAAAAAACCCATACATAACTGTTCACGCAGCTACATTTTGCACCAGCTGAAGTTTCCAGATACTTTTCAAGAGCAGCTCATGTAGAGTTCATTACCTGAAATCCAACCAAGAGATAAGCAGGGCATGGGACCAGGGCATTTCTATCTTGCTGCTGTTAATACAACTGAGAATTTTTGCAAGAACTACTTTCCTTTGTAATGACAGAACATAAGTCTGTAATTTAATGCTGCCCTGGCTAGAGAAAAGGGGACATTTGTGTCTTTTTGTTACACTCCAATACTTTTTCCAAAGTCAGGTAATACAGGTAGTCCTTGACTTACAACAGTTCATTTAGTGACCATTCGAAGTTACAACAGCACTGAAAAAAGTGAATTATGACCATTTGTCACATTTACGACAGTTGCAGTATCCCCATGGTCATGTGATCAAAATTCAGATGCTTGGCAACTGAATTGCATATTTATGACTGTTGTTGTGTCCTTCTGACAAGCAAAGTCAATGGGGAAGCGAGATTCACTTACCAACCCCTTGTTATTAACTTAACAACTGCAGTGATTCACTTAACAACTGTGCCAAGAAAGGTCATAAAATGTGGCAAAACTCACTTAACAAATGTCTCGCTTAACAACAGAAATTTTGGGCTCCATTGTGGTCATAGGTTGAGGACTACCTGTACTGAGAATACTTAGAAAAATCTATAAATCTAAAGTCTATAAAGGAGAAATAGTTAGGCTAGAGAACATGGAATCCTGGATTCTAGTCCTCTATGGAAGGTTATTCTCCTCAGTTAGGTCAAATTCACAAGACTGCTAGGCGGGATGAGGGGGAAGCAAAAGAAAAGAAAAATATGTTGGGACATACTAAATAAAAATGTAAGTACTAATTCTTGGACTTAAATTAATTCTATCCATTGATCATGTAAATTAAAATATATTTTGGATTTTCAGGAGCTATTGGTGCAATTTTCAAAATGGAAATTAAGAGGAGGCTTTGCATATAATTAAAAGTACAGGTAGATCACTTCCGAGAGAGGAATGGCAAACTAGCACAATTCTTGGTTGAGTGGAGGCAACAACTGTGGCAAAAATCTAAGGACTGGGTAATAGACAGGTCCCACAAACTTTCTCTGGACAAGGAGAGGAGGGAGATCACCCATTAGTGCTCTAAAGAGCAGTTTCTTGTAAGGAGACTGCAGGACAGTGGTTTTCTGTGAGTTTGAGTGCTGGAAGTTGAAAGGAATTGTCATGCTCTCATTTGCAATGCAGCCTTTTAATGGACACTGAATATGGTAACCTCACTTTCTAATCACTTCTGGAAAATTCCTATTTAATCATACTAATAGAGAAGGATATTTGTAGCTCAGGGTTGAAATGAGGGGTCCTGGGTGCTCTCTGGGCTTGGTTATTTTCTTGCAGATGTTTCATTACCCAAACTAGGTAACATAATCAGTGCTAGTAGTGCTCATTTTATATAGTAATGGCTTGCCCTGTCAAGTCAATGTTGGTGGGAGTTGTCTTGGTGGTTCTTTGGTTGGGCTGTTAGCTTGTTTGACAGTTCCTTGATTGGAACTTCTGGATTGCTGCTTGATTCTTGGTCTAATGTTAATCGTGGTCTTAATCTCTGTTCATCTGGGTGTTGTTTGCTGGTGAGGAGGTGTTCTAGTCTTTTTGGCTGGTTGCTATTACTCCTCTCTTACTTACCAGTAGGTTTTGCAAGCAACTCTTTTTAATGAAATTAAAAGAAGAAGTTTGCAAATGAAATCACTGTAGACACAATGAGGTGGTTAGCTGCTTAAACAATACTATTTCTGTTTCTAAAAGTTCCCCAAGCATTTGCTTTGACTGCCCATTTTGGATTACTGCAACACACTCTACAGGGACATGCCCTTGAGAAGAATTTGAAATCTTTACCTGGTGCAAAATGTGGTGGCATCGGCAGTCATGGGTGCCTATTGTTTAGCACATGTAGCACCTCTGCTCTGTAAGCTGCATATTGGTATGCTTCTGGGTACAATTCAAGGTGCTGGTGTTACTTTTAAAACCATTCATGGATTGAGGCTGGGTTACTTACAGGACCATCTTGTCCTATCAGATCTGGCAGGAGGGACATGTCCTGGGTCCTATGGAAAAGTGAGTGCCAACTGGCAGGACTCAGGAAGAGAGCCTTTTTCTGTCATGGCATCTGCCCTCTGGAACAGGGGTGGGTTCCACTTACCTTCCCCACTGGTTCGCATCGTGACGTTTTGCTTCCGCACATGCTCAGTAGCTGCAATCAGCCCGAAACACAGCTGAGGAGCTGATCAGCTGTGCTTCGGGCGAAGGAATAAAGGTCAGTATAAACCCAGGGGCGGGAGGGAGGGCCCTTTTTCAAGCAGCAGAACAGGAAAAACCTTCCAAACAATAAAACATTCACAAAAAATTCCCAAAAAAAGATGGCGCCCATGGACCGGCACCGACTGAACCGGATCCATGATGTCACCAGCGGGTCGCTAACGGTTTGGGCGATCCAGTCTGAACCGGGAGGAACCCACCCCTGCTCTGGAACTTCATTCTCCTAGAGATCAGACTGCTGAGTTTTTGCAAAATCTTAAAGATGGAATTGTGTTGAGCCTGGAGTCCTGTTACTGAGCACATTTCTTGGCTGTACTGATTGATGACTGTTAGTGTTGTTACTTGGCTGCTATTTTTATGTTGTTTGTAATTTGTTTTTATTTTATCTTTAATTGTTAGTCACCCAGACTCATGAATATGAGTGGGACAGCCATAAAAATTTAATAAACACAATAAAATAAGAATGAGCAGCAAAATACCAAGCACAACATATGAGGAGAGAACCAGCATACTATTCTACAGAATCATTTTCTCTATCCAGTTCTATCTTAATGTTCAAAGTAGAGAGAAGAAAATTTATGGAAACCTTTTTTCACATGGGAAATGCCAGTAGATGAAGGTAATTCTTTTTTCTTTTTACATTAATCATGTGTTGGTATTTTACAAGGGATCTAATGTTTTTCTGTTTATATAAGTAGGTTTACCCAAGCAACAGATTTAGATTATTTTAGCAGAGTCCTATGAGAGCCATAACCGATTCTAAATGAATTGATAATTACAGTATTGAAGAAGTCACCCTAACTGAACATCTCCTGGAGTAGTAATTTTCCATGTCTATTATGTTTTGCATTTCGATGAAGTCAACAAAGCAAGCTGCTAGTTTAAGAAATATCTAATTTACTTTGTTAATGAGTAAGGGAACAGCTGGAAAAAGAATTATGTATTGTAAAAACAGACTTGTTTGGAGTTTAATACAGAGCATAACCTCTTCTCAATGTTAACAAAATACTCATTTTATGTAACACTATAATTAAACTTCTTCCCAAAGGAAAACAAAGACAACATAAATTTTTAGTTGACGACACAAATCATTCTGAATACATGTTTTTATTGAAAGATGTCCATAGCTATATTTAGAAGGGAAAAAAAGTTCATGCATTCAAATATTAAGAAAATTTTACTGAAACTGATCTAATCAGTAGTATGTCAGGAAAGACTTATGCAAGCATATATAACCTTTGGGATATTTATTTGAATTTTCCTTATCTGGTCCTCCTATTTTCTGAAAAGGATGAAAAGAATAGATTTAATTATAACTACAGGAGTTGTTCTCTCATGCATGAAAGTGTGGAGATAGAAGTATGATATTAGAATTCATCAAAATGGCTTAGCCAACTATCTAATCCTCATCCGTTGTGACTGTAGGTAGTACGAGTCCCCTAGGCAGCTGTTACTTATGGCATTTATAAGAACTCTTGGGAGTTTACAAAATTCAAACCAGTCGAACAATTTAAATCAAAAACACCTTTTCCCCATATTATTCCTCCATGTCCATGTCCATGTCCAATTCCAAAAATCATCAATACTTAAATCTGTGGAAAAAATTGTTTTAACTGTCTTTTTGAATATCACCAGGGAAGATGACATCCAGATATCCAAAGGTTCAAACTGTTCCATAGGGCAGGCACAGAAATGGAGAAACCCCAAGGTTTTCCTCCCTTCCCTAATTTCACATGTGGGACTCTTTAACATCTTAGCTTAAGATGAATGTATCTTATGAGTTAATTCTATCTGGAGGTAAATATCCTACAAATACTCAAATGCCAAGCCATAAATGGCTTTAAAGATTAAAATCAATATATTGATTTAAACTCGGAAGCCCATGCAATTAACACAAAACCAAAGTTATGTAATACTGGTGGCTGTTATCTGCTGGTAGTTGGGTGCAGAATTCTGCATTAACAGCAGCTTTTGGCAATCATAGCAGTAGTAGCAATAGCAATAGCACTTAGACTTATATACCGCTTTACAGTGCTTTACAGCACTCTCTAAGCGGTTCACAGAGTCAGCATATTGCCCCCAACAATCTGGGTCCTCATTTTACCCACCTTGGAAGGATGGAAGGCTGAGTCAACCTTGAGCCGGTGAGATTTGAACCGCTGAACTGCTGAACAGTCAGCTGAAGTAGCCTGCAGTACTGCACTCTAACCACTGCGCCACCTCGGCTCTTCTTAGTACCATAAGTTCCAGAGACAATAAGGGTTGGATAGCCAGGGCAGTGGTGAAATCCCATTTTTTTTACTGCCGGTTCTGTGGGCGTGGCTTGGTGGGATGGTGTGGCTTGGTGGGCATGGCTTGGTGGGTGTGGCAGGGGAAGGATGGTTTTTCCTGTGGCCTTGGCTTGGTGGGCGTGTTATGGCTTGGTGGGCGTGGCTTGGTGAACATGGCAGGGGAAGGATACTGCAAAATCTACATTCCCACCACACTCCAGGGGAAGGATATTGCAAAATCTCCATTCCCTCCCCACTGTGGGGCCAGACAGAGGTGGTATTTGCCTGTTTTCCAAACTACTCAAAATTTCCGCTACCGGTTCTCCAGAACCTGTCAGAACCTGCTGGATTTCACTCCTGAGCCAGGGCCTCAGGAAAGGAGGCAAATGGTGCATCAGCTGAAGATGTGTACAAGCCTCCCTAGCTATGGCCTTCACCTACAGTATGTCTCTAGTAATGATTATGAGACTAGGATGACCCCAAGAGATGTGGTTTCTATCCCAAGCTCAGTTCTGACTGAAGGAATCCAAATAATTGATTTCCTGTAGGGCACAGGGTATCCTAATCCTTAATGCTATTATTTTAACCAGAACTAGATGGAAAAGAAGCAGGGTTTTTGCTTTGCTGATATGGCATCAGAAATAAGAAAGTTTTGTGCTAACTGGCATTTTTGCCACCAGTATTTGATTAGGAACATTTATCCATTTATCTTAGATAGGACTCACCTACCAATGGAGCTTGTAGAATTTGCTGCTTTTTTCCAAGCCACTTACATGTCAGCCATGTAATAAGATTTTTCAGACATCGATACTTAAATGCTGAGATCCAAACCATTTTGGAGTTTGTGCTTTATTTGTGAATGTGCTTCTTGCCTTTGGGATAAATAGTAGTAGCCTAGGTTCTTTTGTGTAGTTGCTTACAAGTTAACAGGGGCATCAGATAAGTATTGAAGGTCAAAATATAGAAACTTGTTAGGTTCCAGCCCAGACTGCTGAAAGCAACTTTGCTGTGCTGAGACTCAAATTCAACTCTGAGTTGATCGCATTTGAAATTTGTAGGAAATGAATGCAGGACTCTTCAGGGGTGTTTTTATTAATTCTTGTGCCCCAAAGTAAACAGGATATTGCAGAAACCTTTTGGGAAAAAAAGACCGGGTGGGGCAGACCTGGCTGAAACGTTGAGGCTTGCTACTATGAAGGGCATCTTTTATTAAACATCTGGCAGGGATTTCTGCCTGAGGTTAAAAGATACTTGGGTAGAACGGAGTATAATTGAATATTGTATGTAATTTCCTCAAATCTTAATTGGGATTGCATTATTGGCACCTGTGTAGCCTAAAGAACAGTACTTCTGGGCATGTTCAGCAGCATGTATTTATTTATTTGAACCATTTTTATCTACTCTTAGGGCAAAAAACCCCCCATGATGACCTCACTTAAATCAATAACAAACAAGACTGTACCTGTTTTTAGGCTTAAACACAAAGTACACAACGTATCTTTGATACTAAAGGAAAAACAAGTTAGAAGGAATAAAAATAGGAACAAGCTTTCAAATATAAGGGATAATGATAACAGTCAAAGGAAGGGACAGCCAGATGGAACACTCGCAAATTGGGTACAGCTAACATCAATTATATGGTATCAATATAATCTAAATTTATTCAGATATTTCTGCCCATATTTTTGATCCTTCCTGGTGTCACCTCTCAGCCACCATCATTAAAATATTCTCACCATCGTTACAAGTGGGTGTGGGGAATGTTTACCATCTGTATTTATATATTTAGTTTGAAGTCACAAAGCAGCTTGTGACATCTTACTGACTAGCCTTGAATTCTGCGAGTTGGAAGTCCACACATCTGAAAGTTGCCGAAGTTGAGAAGACTGACCTACACTCTACTAGTTCTGCCACCATTGATCTAATGCTTTTAGGTGTATTAGATTGCTTTCCCCCCAAACCACTATACAATATGACTTAGTGGCTGAAAATTATGCTGTACTTTAACAGTTTTGGAGATTGTCCAATTGATGAAAACTGTACTACAGTAAATGTTTTAGTATTTAAGATTCCACAATACTGTTTACTGTTGTTTATCTGCAACTAAGGCCATAAGATTTTTCAAAAATATTATTTTAAAATTATTTTGTAATGTCTCCATCATTTGTCTATGGAGGTTCTCAGTTATCCAGGTCATGGTTGTCCCAAAAGATGTTCCCCCACCCAAAAAGCAACTGGACTTTCTTGATTTTTCTTGAAGAGGTTTCACTTCTCATCCAAGAAGCTTCTTCAATTCTAACTAAGTGGTGTGGAATGGAAAGGATTTAGACTCTTTGCAATCAGCCAATCATTAATACCCTGAGACAGGCGGTCTGCAAAGAGTATAAATCCTTTGTATTCCCCACCAGTTAGTTCCAACTGAAGAAGCTTCTTGGAATTAAACGTGAAACGTCTTCAAGAAAAAAAATCAAGGAAGTCCAGTTGCCATTGAAAACAGCATCTTTTGGGACATAGATGTAAATGGGTTAGGCACAGTTTGGATTAATACAGCCCTTAATGCTATCAGTTTGTATTGTTGTCACCACTTTCTTTTTCTCTTCATATTCAGGGCTATAAATGCAAGGTCAAAAGAAAGAAAGTGCCTTTCCTTTCTGTATTTTGTGGAGCAAAAGAGCAACTTAAGCCAAATATCTGATAGTCAATCTGAAATTTTTCCACAATGTGGTCTTTCCTAAGCTATAAATATGCAAACTCGCCAGCTATTCCTTATTATTTTCTTTTTTGTTCTTCTTGTCTTGGTTGCTCTTCTCAGGACATTGTTCAGTTTGTCCTTCCTTAAAAACTCAGGACTCAGAACTGGATGCAACATTTGAGATGTGGATTGACCAACATAGACTAGAGCAGGAGTGTCAAACTCGTGTCATCACGCCGGCATCACGTGACGTATCGTGACTTCCCCCCCTTTGCTAAACTGTGCGTGGACGTGGGCAGTGTGTGACACATCCGGTCCGCAGGCTGCGAGTTTGACAGCCCTGGACTGGAGGGAAGAATAGCTTTTCATGTTTGGGGATTGGATGTCTATTGATGCAGTCTAGGGCTGCATTTTTTTGGCAAATATTGGCTCCTATTTAACCTGAGATCCAGATCCTTTTCCATTTACTGCTGCTTAATATGGTATGTCTCATCCTGTATTCATGCTTTTGAGTCTCTTCTACTCAAATGTAGGGAATTGCATTTATCCCTGTTGAAATTGATCTCATTTGATACAGTATGAAAACTGTATCTTCTAACCCGTCATACAAGTCATTTTTTTTTTAAAAAAAGCTCACAGCTCAGAGCCTAGAATTAAGCCGAGTGGTATGCCATTCAATTCTTCCTGCTTGATGCATAACCATTGAAGTACGCATTTACGTACAATTTCAGCCTGCCATATCAATCTAAAAATAGGAAACTGAAGCTAATGTTTTGCTATCTTTTTTAACCAGGATCTCATAGGAGAGTTTATTAAATATTCTGCTGAAGTCAGATTATATTACACCTATTCCATTCTCATGATCCAACCAAAATTGTGTGAGAACGATTGTGTTGATGCTTCTGACATATTTTTAAAAAATCGTGGCAGCTGATTATTTATTGTGATGTTATTATATTGTATTTTAACTAGCATCCAAAGTATGTTGAGATGAGTACGCCTTATAAATTGAAACAAACACATAAATACACTATCCAAACAGGAGATCAGGTTTATTTGATATGACATATTCTTGATAAATTAATATTGGGTCCTGCCAATTAGCTTTAAGTTAATCATTATACAGGAAGTAGAAGGGATTAGTCTACAAATCAATTGATTTCTGATCTAATAGGAATTTCTAGAAGTGAGTTTACTAGAAGTGCCAATTGCATTAATAACACTTGGATTTAAGCAGGTGATAGAAGGGGGAAGAAAGCACATTATTTCATTGTTGGCTTACCCTTTAAATCAGTTAAGGATTTAGAAAAATTGCCAAAAGTAATTATTCCTTTACCACAAGAGATATTGTCAAGCCAGCCTCTTAGACAGCCGGATATTACAGTATTGTGAAATATCAGCAAATTGTTTTATAAATTGTTATTGCATACTTTTGTATTATCAGACATGAAGAAAGAAGTGTATTGGTTTCTTATGTGTCCAGATAATTTACTTCGATTTGTGCTATTTGATTTGTGCTAAATGAAAGAGTAGAAATACAGCATTAATGAAAAATACACACCTTTTTGGTTGTTAATAACTTCTCAGGCTATGTTGTTTGAGCATATAAGATACCAAATGCCACAAACGTTTCTTCTTGGACAAGTGGCATGTGGCAACAGGCAGATGAGTTAGAAAGCAGCTACTTAGTGTGATGAATAAGATGAAATTGGGGAAACATCCACTTCAGTAAGCTTAACAAACAAAACACAAGGAATATTCCACATGTAAGTTGTTATCCAACCCAGTTTAGATGTCATCTGTTAGCTTCACAACTGCTTCAGTCTAAATACCAAATGAACAGGTGTGAGGATCTGGTGACATGAGTTGCTGCAAACCTCTGCCTGTTTTTCTGGCTTTTTAAATGTTGGTTGTTTGAAACAGAATATAAAGCGAACACAAGGACATAGTCTGGATTTTGTTGAGGAATTTTGTTATGCAGCAGCTTTCTGAACTGAAGGGGAAATATTATTGAAAATTTGATGCAATTGTGATAGTAGTTCTAAAAAAGGAGGCATATTGAAATAAACTGAAATGCAATTTCCATCTGGATGGTGGGTAGATTGGGGAAGCCTTCTTATGCCTTAACATCTGCTAAATCTAAAGAGATGAGAAACAATGATCACACTCTAAAAACAATCATAAACACTTGCTAATATCTATCACAGATAAAGCAGATAAAACTTATTGCTAAAGACAAGAGATGGACTGTCAGTTCTGCAGCCATGTAGCTTCTGCTTCTGCAAGCTGGTGTCATACAATCATTCAGCATAAGTGCAGTTAGACAGTATATAAATTGTCACACTAACACATTTGAGTGACATCAGGTAGTTCTCTATGCTTTGATCTTTTGTAGCACAGGTCAGAGAACTACTGCTCCTCAGGTGTGCCTTAAAATATCAATTGCCTAAGAGCAAAAGTTGAAGAGAGAAATTACTCTTCTTGTAGCTTCCAGATTGATGTAGAGCAGGGCTGTCAAACTCCAGGCCTGCGGGCCGGATGCATCACGTGCTGGCCACACCCACGCCCATTTTAGCGAAGGGGGAAAAAGTTCTGATACGTCACGTGACGACGCCGTGATGATGTGAGTTTGACACCCCTGATGTAGAGAGTCAATATATGATATAGAATGCTGGACTAGCTGGATGGTTGGCATGTTCCAATTATTTGATTCTTATATTCCTAATGTATTCCCTCCATCTTGCAGATATAGTGGGATTGGTCATTTAAGGGGAGAGAAAAATCTAATGGTGAAATGCTCAATTGTGATTGTGATTTGGGAGAAAGCAAGATAGCAATAGCAATAGCACTTACTTATATACTGCTTCATAGTGCTTTACAGCCCTCTCTAAGCGGTTCACAGAGTCAGCATATTGCCCCCAACAATCTGGGTCCTCATTTTACCCACCTCAGAAGGATGGAAGGCTTGAGCCGGTGAGATTTGAACTGCCGAACTGCAGCTAGCAGTCAGCTGAAGTAGCCTGCAGTGCTGCACTCTAACCACTGCACCACCTCGGCTCTTGAATGTCCAATTAACTGAAAGAAGCTGTGGTTGACAGGATAGCATAGCACTTGCCAATAAAGTTGCCAAGAGTCGGACATAACAACAACAACAACAACAGGGTGATGAGAAAGAGGATTGGGACACCTAATGGCATGCAGCCAAAATTTTTCTTCTGCTCCTGTATGAAATTTCTTTCACTGGAGATAATACAAAATCCTCCAGAATCATTGACATACATATGTATTATGTTTGCATGTATTACTGGATCAAAATGTAAATAAAAAGAAGATACATTAATGAGTCCATAGTTTCTTAATTAATTGAGGGGGATGAAGAAAACAATACTATTTTCACTCAAAAATGGATGCTTTCATATTCACTCATTAAAGATTTCATCTTTATACTTGTAGTCTTCCACTTCACTTGCTAGGAAGGAGAATTTACAGTACTTATGCAGTATAGATAGTCCTCAACTTACGACCACAATTGAGCCTCAAATTTCTAGTTGTTAAGTGAGACATTTGTTAAGTGAGTTTTGCCTCATGTTACAACCTTTCTTGCCACAGTTGTTAAGTGAATCACTTCAGCTGATAAGTTAGTAACCTGATTGTTAACTAAATCTGGCTTCCCCATTGACTTTACCTGTGAAAAGATTGCAAAAGGAGATCACATGACCCCAGGACACTGCAAAGGTCATAATACGAACCAGTTGCTAAGCATCTGAATTTTGATCATATGATCATGGGAATGCTGCAAAGATTGTAACTAAACAGTCATAAATCACATTTTTCAATGCTGTTGTAACTTTGAACGGTCACTAAATGAACTGTTGTGTTGTGGTCCGCCAGCGGCCTGCAGAGCTGGCAGCAAAGTCAGACAGCGAGGAGGCTGGGAAGGAACATGGGCCAGGCCTGGAGTCTGGAGAAGGCTCAGTGCCAGAGGCAGAGATCCAGCCCGGGCCATCTGGGAGGTCTGTGCTGACTCTAGAGCCTCCAGAGGCTGACATGAGCGAGGCAGAGGAACAGGGGAGCTGCCCTGCGTAGAGCTGCCAGAAGGCAAGAACAGTTACGGAGGAAAAGGACTACTCAGGAGTAAGACTTGGAGATGATTGGCCCCTCCCATAGGATATAAAAGTGGAGCAAAAGGATGTGCTCATTGCAGGAAGCAACTTGGTTCAATTCGTGTCTCAGCATTTTCAGTTCTGACTCCCTGTTCTGTTTGGCCTTGCAAAGCTCCTTGCCAATTACTGTATTTTCAGCATGTCAAGAGAAATAAAGGTTGGTGATTATCAGCCTTCTTAAGAAAGTGAACCTAGAACTGCAAGGAAGAAACTTGCTGGGAGGCAGAGGCAGAATTTTATTTTCTTGTGCTAATCAGACTGCTGAAGCTGGATGCAAGGAGGTAAGTCAATAACTATAAATGTCTATAGAATGTTCAAATTATTAGACTTATTTTTTAAAGACTGTTTTATTATTGTTCTAGACAACTTAACAAAATGAAGAAGCTTTTTAAAATAAATGCTTGAACTGAAGAGGACCAGTGCTATTGTATCTTCTTTTAAATAGCAGAGAATAATGTATACTTCAAGAAAGCCACATCAATTTTAACAGCATCTGTACAAGTAATAATCTGAAATGTAACAGTGTCCTGTTTTAGTATTAAAATAAGGCAGCTGAGTTAAACCCTGACTTAGTCATGTTTGGAGTAGATCTATTTAAATAATTGGGAGGAGTTAGTGTGACTACATTTAAGAAAACCTTCTGCCATTAATATACTGTTATAATGTACATTTCTCCAATTCTTTGCTATTTCTATGGGTCAGGCACACATGCACAGAAATACACAGCAAACAGTGTATATCATCTGTACTGTTTGCTGTTTGCTGGGAGGCAAATTGCTGGGAGGCAGAGGCAGATTTTTTCCCCCCTTGTTTTCCTCCCTCAAAACTAAGGTGCGTCTTATACTTCGGTGCGTCTAATACTCTGAAAAATACGGTAGGTCTTTGGCAGTGTGTCAAAAGAGATAAAGGTTGGTGATATCAGCCTTCTTCCGAAAGACTTCTGTCGGACTAATTAATATTGTTTGGGACTTATTATGGCTGGGAATGAAGATAATTCACAGCCGTTTAAAAGAAAGGACTCCGTGTGTGCGGTATTATTTATCAGGAAGCTTAGGTCAGAACATGTTGTAAGTCGAGGATGACCTGTATTACTAAGATTGTAGAACAAACCCTGGTAAAAGTTGAATGTATAAAGTGTCATAAGTTTCACTGGGGGAGCAAAGCATGTTTAATTAGTTCAAGCTGAAATCCTTGAGAGGTAAAAGGGCTTAACTTTGCTTGGATCCTTTCTTGCGGTTTCTCTTTCCTTTAGCTAAAATTCTTTGCTATTTGCTAAAAATAATGCTATGCCTCTCCTCTCATGAAATAATCTAGCTAAAGCTTTCATGTCCATTTTATTTGAAATTGAATTCATCTAACCCATGTATGATAAATTTAACTTTTATTCTGGCTGATTGGAATGAAATTGCTCAGACTACTGAAATGTTCCAAAATGGAAACATCAGCTGTTTTGAAACAAGCAAAGAGCACAGCCCGTTCAGTGCTTCACCAGCCCAACTGATAGGAATGGAGTTGTACATGCTTGCAAACGCCTATCCGTATTATATGTCATATTGCAAGTACAAACAGAGAAGAGGGCCGGGAGAGTAACATTTCTGTTTTGTAAATATGAAGTTGGAAAGGAATGCTTTGTATCTTGCCAGCTCCAGTCTGAAAACTGAGGAAGGAAAGCCGGCAATGAAACAATATTTCAACCTTCCTGAACCTACTGCCCCCTGCATATGTTTAACTCACATGCTGTCCTATATGTTGTCCTACAAAGGGTACAAACTTATTTTGGTGCTTACCACTGTAAATTGCATCCCTATTTGTGGGGTATAAGATACTTAATAAAATTAATAACCTCTCTAGCCAGACTTCTACTGGTTAAGAATTAGAGATTGACACTCATACAGCTGGAGCTTTCCATGCTTGCACTATTGACTCTAATATATATGCATAAAGAGGCCCGTGAATGTCTATGTGAACTAACAAAATACAGTATCTGCCCATGGCAAACACCTAGAATTTAGATAATATGCATATTTATAAATAGACACCTGTCAGTATTATTACCAGCCTGTAGGGGGGTATGTGAAATCCTACAATAATACCTGCCATTTGGAAAGCATCCTGATAAAGAACTTTACCCAGTGGCTGAATGAAATGGCTTCCTTCTTCATCTAAGAAAGTCCCTTGCCTGTCATGTAAGAAGGGCAAGGGCAGTTTATTTTATTATGCTGAAGGCTAGAATATTCCTTGGGACAAAAGCACATAAAACCTGGGCAACAACCAAATTGCTATTGAACATTGATGGGGAGTGGGGAGGTGGCAGGGGACAGAGGGACAGACCTTAATGGTACAGGAGGAGACAAGAGTCCTGAACCGAAGTGAAGTTAGGGGCATTTCTGGATAACCTGCCTTTTAGTTTCATAGCTTTCCACATGCAGTACAAAATGCACTTGAGATTGTGTTATGAATCTATTTTCTCTCTTCCCTACCTTAAAAGCTTTCTTGTGTATATAACAATCCATACAAAGTGCGCAGGCGTGAAATTTGCCAGTGTTAATCAGCAATAGGGTAGCTTTGTATTTTAGTCGAGGGAACTTAACAGTTTTAGGGAGTGAGCAAATGCCTAGGATGAAACTTCCCTGCAGAAACCATAGTCTGATATTGAAATTCTGTCTAATTGCAAACCTTAGGTTATCACAAAGGACCAAGGATCATCTCACATCAACACTGGGACTGCTCCATAGTCAGCCCCACATAATCTTATCCTGATATTTCCACCTTGGATTAGGCTGAAGCTATAACAGGAAATAAAGTGATTTTCAACAAAATTGTTTTATTCCAAAAGATAATGATGAGCTCTTCAATGTAAAAGCAACTTTCATTACTCATTTCATTCTTTGTTCTCTTAGAGACTGTATGTGAATCCCTCCAGACAAAGGACTCCTAATGCTATTACTGGAATGCATTGTGCAGTTAATCTGTCTTTTCCTTCTTAACTCTGTGGAAGGAAGGCAAAGTAGTGATGACTGACCTCTCCTGGAAAGACAAATGGTGGAAGAAATTGGGAGGAAAGATAGAAGGGCAAGATTTTGTGAAACATTCAAGTGAATCATTCTCTGGGTACATATATTTATTGAAAATATTTGCTGCCCAGCCCATCTCATAACAAAACAACTCTGGGCGGCTTACAGCATTAAAACATTAAAATCCTAACAAATAAATATCTCTAAAGCAATAAAATGGAAACCCCAATCAATCATATATCCCATTGAGCTATTGTTTCAAATGCAGTTTGTAAAAAAACAAAACAAAACAAAACAAAACATAGCAATTTAACTGCTATACTATAAACCACACCTTGTAATCCACAATGGCCAAGTTCACATCATTGAATAAATTACATAGTAGCTTAATGCAGTATGTGAGCCCAGTCACCACATTTAAACCTGATGGGTGGCATAGTTAAGAGCTTAAGAGCCAAAAATGAATCTACCATTTGGAAGAAAATGCAATTCCATTTTTAATTAAAATTATATGTGAATTTTAATATTTTCCATATGTGCCTAATTTGAAATGGATTCTACTGCAGTTTCCAGGAAATAAAGGCCAGGCTCATAAATGCTTAAAAGTCTGTTTATGCATTGGAGATGGTAAGATTAAACCAAAGTTTACTCCAGCTGATTTAAAAAGAAGTATGAAGTCAAAGAGTGATGTGACAATTGTGTATTTTCTAATATTGAATAATGGTAGGAGAATGCATCATAATACAAGTGCCAATGAGTTTTGTACTATACATATATATCTTTTGTCAAGTTCAGTGGCAAGACCTCAACAGAATTTCCTGGAAACCATGGCTTGGTTTGATTAGACTGTGACTTGAAACTTAATTTAAGGTTCTTAACTACACAACATGATATGTATAGATAATGATTTATTATACTTTTTGCTATGTCCTTCTTAGCTTTTAAGCTAGGCGATTGTTGCCTATTGGCATAACTAACATCTCTGCATGGAGAAATTCTGGTTCTAAACTTATCTCACACTCTTTTTGTGTATTATGTTACAACATCTCTTCTAAAGAGTTATCAGTTTTTGTGTTAAGTAGTGGGAATGATCACAGGAGACAGACTTCCGAACAGCTCTTTTATTCAGCTCTACTCCAGACAACCAGCAAACAAGTGTCTGACAGCTTGCTCTTTTATAGAGAGCTGTCAGACAGAACAGCCAATAGCGTTTGAGCATTTTCCCGCTCAAACGCTGGACCTGGGTGAAACCATGTACTGACAGTTAGTACACAACATTTTGTTTGGGCACCTAACATTAAAAATGGAAGAGAAAATTGTCCCCTCTATAATAATGCTTTCCTTTTTATACAAAGTCACTGGCATCCCGTATGATCTTAGTGGTATCTCCTAAATGCAATAATGTCCCCCAGTAATTGAAAAATCTGTGTATTACATTGGCATTTTCCTGTATGTTCAGCTATCCTAGATCATGTTTCAGTGTGGTGGAATGTTGGGACCTGATTCTCCATGTCTAAATGATCATTTGCCTGGTCATAGAAGTTTAGGTAGGTGACAACATTCTTCACATTGTAACACCTGTCTTGAAGAGGTCATTGTTGCCTTCACTAGTCAGTTAACGAATTTGGCCAACATGAACCCAGATTTTCCAGAACTGAGTCTAATGACCTGCTCATGTAGAACAGGATTTTCCTTCATTAATTTTGATATATTCTGGTTCTTTGGGGCCTAATGCTGACTAGCTGTGTTACTGAAGCCACTGGAATTAATAATAGACAGTTACTGTATATGACAAACACAGGCATTTGTAATGGAATAAAAAGCCACATAGCTTTCCCTTTAAGGACACTATCAGTCTTAGAAGCTGTCAGTGATGATAGTAGATGCCAGGGTAAAAGAGACCAGAATGCTAACATTTGCACATGTTTAAAAGTGATCAGTTTATACCAACACTTTAGTAAGATAAAGTATGGTGGCCACTGAATATCACTTCTTAACAATTCTGTGACTGTTGCTGGAACTGCTTTCTGAATAACAATAAGATGTAAATGTGACTGTCATATTAAGTATGTAGGTCCATTGAGTGGCTTAATACACTAATCTAAAGGAGTTAAATGGGTGGTGACCATTGGTGAAATGTTCCCGGTTCGGCGTGCCTGCCAGTGGTCGGAGAACCGGAAGTGACGGCAGCGCGAGGCTTCGGCCACCCGCCCGGACTGGGTTTTTTACCCTCTGCGCATGCACAAAGCGTTCTGCGCATGCGCAGAGGGTAAAAACACCCAAATGGCGGCATCCAGGCAGGTGGGTGAAGCCTAGCGCTGCCATCGCTACCGGCTCTCCGACAACCAGCAGGCATGCCCGAACCGGGAGCATTTCACCCCTGGTGGTGACTAGTATTTTATCTTGCTCATGATTGTGTTGTAAGGAATATCCTTCTGGGTTTGGTTCCAAGTGGGGAAAAAGACACTGGAAGCATGGTGACTGCTTGGAAAGATGGTTTAATGGAGGACAGCAGGACCACATGGTCTGAGGTCCTGGGGAAAGGGGGATCACATGCCTCGAAGATGTTGAAGAAGAGAAAAAGGGCCGAGATGCTGAGAGTGCCTTGGTTTTATGTCCTCTCTTGGGCCCCGCCCCGGGGCCCCCTGCTCCTGTGCAAGAAATGCACTCTGATTAGAGAGCTAATCCTATCTTTGTTATGTAGAATAGACTGCCCATTGACAAAGGTGGGGAATGAGTGAGTTTGCTCTGGTCTTAATGGTCCATTGACAAAGGAGGGGGCTACTAGGAGTGAGTCTATTTTCTGCCTAAAAACATGTTTCTCCATTTTCTCATCCATATAAGATTCTGCCTTTTTTAATATTTCCTAAAATATTTCATTCCTCTAGGAGGGGGGTAGGTGCTAACTTCCTACAATTGACTACACTTCCCTTCCCTTTAATTGTCCATATCTTCTCTAGGATTAACACAAGAGAGAGATTGGGAAGTTGTGAAATGACAGGTCACTGAATGTAAATGTGCCAATTTCAAATGGCTGACTACACCCTGCAGCTGAATTAACCCTGCTGTAAATTCTATAAATACCTTTGGACATAAAACCAATGGAATCTTTTGTGAGGTTAAAGATCTGTAAATGATCAACTTACTCTTTCAAGATTATCTGGAGGTTAAGTTCTTTAACACCCCCTTGGTTGAGATGCAGACAAAACTGTTAGGACTGTAGCAGGATTTTGCCGGAAAATACTAGTATGGGGCAGTTCTTGCAGAGGAAGGAAGCATTTGACTGGTGCAAGTTAGAAGTTAAAAATTTACCGGGCAGTATCCATAGCTTTGCACCATTCAAAATATAGCTCTCATGTTGTACTAAACTATCTGAAAAACTTCACACTAGGCAAGAGCAATATCCTCCATGAAACCATATCATGTCACTGCTTCTAATGTATATCTCTTGGTTCTGCCAATTTGGTTGGGATCTGCAGGTATTTCACCCCCACCCCAATTCCTAATGGATTTTTATGGCAAGAAAAAGATGCAAGAAATACCAGAAACTGTATCAGAAAATGCAGCATGGTCATAATACACCAGAAATCTCTTGTGGAAGGGAAAGTCTTATTGCTGATGCTTCACTTGCTATAAAGCAAATTAGATTCAATTACTAACTTGTCTAGGAAGGGCTGAAAAAAAATCCTGCTTGAAAACCTGGATAATTGCTGCCAATTAGTATTGTCACCCTTGGCTTTAGGTTGGTGTGGCATATTCACACTCAGTATTGCACCAAACCAATAACAGCATCTAGAGAGGGAGAAGATGCTGTAAAATCTAATTGGGAGGAGAGCAGATATTAACTGGGTGGAATGCATATTTAATTTCTAAATGCCTCTGTAGATTTGTACACTGTACAAAGAGACATTGGGCTTAATTTTCTGGGCTAAAGTAGAGAGAAGAGAGCCACTTCCTCTCTGAATGATTTGGAGAATCTTGTGGTGCAAACTAATAGCACTTCTGCGTCTGACAAAATCCAATTTGTATGTCTGGAGACTCTCTCGTGGTAATCTCAGAATACAATTTGCTGCACGCCTGTGCTATTGTCACCTTATTTCCATTCCTGCCCGCCCCATCCTTGTTAAGCTACTATTGTCTTAAAAACAACCTTTATTAGGCCAATTGAAAGTTTACAAAATAATTGCATGTGTTTATTTGTTTTAAAATCAGCCAAGATGCTTATAAGCCTGAAAAGACAATTTGGGGGGTGGGGGTGGGGGAAATACGGTTGATCCTCCAGACATGTTAGCACCCTGTTATATTCTTAGACTGAGTCATAATAAGTGTGGAGTAATGTTAGATTGCAGTACAGGTAGTCCTTGACGTACGACCACAATTGAGCCCAAAATCTCTATTGCTAAGTGAGACATTTGTTAAGTGAGTTTTGCCCCATTTTAGAACCTTTTTTGCCACAGTTGTTAAGTGAATCATTGTAGTTGTTAAGTTAGTAATTGTGAATCTGGCTTCCCCATTGACTTTGCTTATCAGAAAGTCGCAAAAAAATGATCACATGACCCCAGGACAGTTGCCAAGCCTCCAAATTTTGATCACATGACCATGGGGATGCTGCAACGGTCATAAATCACTTTTTCAATGCCATTGTAACTTCGCATGATCACTAAATGAACTGTTGTATATCAGAGACTATTGTATCTTCCAAAGCTTTCTGTGAAGGAAAATGGGTATCCCAGTTTTATAAATAGAAATCTCAGTAGTAAAATGAAATGTGTTTTCACTCTGCAAGAGTCAAAGGAATAATTTATTTTAGTCTGATTGTAATAATGAAGCTGAATGAAAATCAGCTTTTTTACTGTATCATCCCTAATAATTTTAATCATTTTTTAAAAATACATGGAAAGTTAGAAAGATATTGCTACATTACATCATGAAAGGTTTTGTTTTTTCTAAATCTGAGCTCCAAAGTTAGGAAAAAGAAAATGGATAAGCTTAGAACAGAGGATGCAAGGAATTCTGACACTTGAGTTTCCCAGCTTTATTTATTTTTCTATTTCAAGATCTTTTGTTTTGTAGATTTTGGACATATTCCAGAAGGGAAATACTAGAATACCAATGAATCTTACACGGGTTGTGTATTTGGCCAGCTAATACAACAGGAAACAGAAGGTAATGTGAACAGCATTTTGCATATTTCCCCAGGAATTCCATTCAGAACCTTGATCAAGTTTGCCTATTAAATATATGATTTTCAGGTTAAATGGTACAATTAAAAAAAATGTACATTCAAAGATAGCAATACAGTTCTGTACATATTTCTACTCAGAAGTAAATCTTGTTGATTCAGCAGGAGTTATTCCTGCATAAATAATTTTGTTGTTTTGAATAATCAATAATCTAATAATCTTTCCATTTCGGTCATGCAAGATGAAATTGATGTCCAAACTGATCATAGAGTACCTGGTAGCCATTCTAACTATCTCTTCTTATTGAGACTTAAATTCAGTGTGATTTTCTCTTGCGTAGCTGTGCTGTAAAGTGCTATGCTTATTTTTTGTATAAATAAGAAATGGTTGTAACTAGGAGTTATAATAGTATGTATATTGTAAAAAATTGCTGATACAATCAGTATATCGCTGTTGCAAAGTTGAATCTGTGATACAAAATGAAGAAAAATGCATAATAAAAATATTATAAATAAATAAATAAATAAATAAATAAATAAATAAATAAATAAATAAATAAATAAATTGCTATGCTATTAGAATTATTAGGAAATTCCCTTTCATATTAAATATTCTCAGTGATATTCTTGAGAAGAAAATGTCACCTTGAATAACCATTTTAGAAGGGAAGTAATTACATATGAATAACCTTTTCTACAATTATAGGCCTAAAAATAGCTTCTAGCTAAGGGTCAGGCACAGGGAGCATGTAAAAGAAATCAAGATGGCAGCTACAACCACATAATCCAAGCTCTTTCCCTTTTTAAATCTGCGTTACACATGCAAAGCATGTAAAAGG
Source organism: Thermophis baileyi (assembly GCA_003457575.1). NCBI lineage: Eukaryota > Metazoa > Chordata > Lepidosauria > Squamata > Dipsadidae > Thermophis > Thermophis baileyi. Next base: position 866,823 of record QLTV01000769.1, on the reverse strand, counting down.
GTTTGGGGCTTTGACTGTGTGGCTGTAGCCACTGTCTTGAAAACACCCCCCCCCCCAGATAGGCTCTGGTTTTGGTACAGATCTTGAGGTACATGATCCAAACTGAGATTCAATAGAAGGTATTTTATGATTCAGTGTTAACACCAGTGTACAAATGTGTTTACCAGAAGTATGGACCACAATGTTTTGTTTCCTGCTAAGAGCATGACTTGCAACTTTAATGGTTTTCATCAGGGAAATTATCTGATATGCACAAATATATATTTTCTTTCTCTACTTCTTTTTCTTCTTACCTTATTTATGGAAGATTAATTCAGAATAACTTTGCCAGTGAACATTTTGTCATATGTACTTATCCACAAGGATCAACACTGGAAAACAGATATAAATTTCCGGATTTATATTTTACCTCAACCTAGTGAGGGGTATGAACTTAGAGGGGCTTGGGGTATGAACTTAGCAGTATAGGTTGTAGGCTTATCTTTTCAGAGGTTTTACCAGTATATAAAGAACAAAAAGGGAAAGGCCAGCATATAGCGAAGTTTAATGTGTGGCTAAAGGAGTGGTGTAAAAGGGAAGGCTTTGGTTTTATTAGTCATGATGTCTGCAGCTGGTCCAATGAAAAACTGTACAAAAGAGATGGTTTGCATCCATCAAAGAAAGGGACTGAGTTACTTGGCATTAAATTCACAGATTTTCTGGATAAACATTTAAACTAAACAGCGGGGACAGAGAATTAATTGATACAGAACATTTCTGTCCCCAGCGATCTAAAATTAATAGGGTTATCAGTGCAAGTAACATAGATGTTTGTGTGGGTAAGATTATTAACTTGCTGTCAAGCAAAACCAAGCATTTAATAGTGAGTGCCATACCATGTGCACTAATCAAACAGGTGGCAAGAAAGTCAGGCACAACACAGGTTATGTAGACAGTAAACACATGGTCAATCAAAATGGACTCAAATGTCTATACACCAATGCACAGAGTATGAGGAATAAACAGGGTGAATTGGAAATTTAAGTAAATGAGGGCAGATATGATATTGTTGGCATTACGGAAACTTGGTGGGATGAAACCCACAAATGGAACATACAGCTAGAGGGATTTAAATTATTTAAAAGAAATAGACCAAATAAAAGAGGAAGTGGAGTTGCACTATATATAAGAAATAACTACATCTCTACAGAAATAGAGCACAACAATGATGAAAATTATCTTGAATGCATTTGGGTCAATATTAAAGTGGGGGGGAATGACATTGCCATAGGTCTATACTATAGGCCACCCAGCCAAACAGAGGAAATAGATGAACTTTTTGCTAGTCACCTAACTAAGGTATGTAGGAAGCACATCACAATAGTAATGGGAGATTTTAACTACCCTGACATCAACTGGGAGACAAACTCTGCACCAAGTGGAAGATCCAACAGGTTCCTAACAAACCTAGCAGACAACTTTGTTACCCAAAAAGTAGAGAAGGGAACAAGGGGATCAGCCATATTGGACTTAATTCTCACAAAGAGAGATGAAATGATAGAAGGTGTTGAAGCTACAGGAACCTTGGGGGCAAGTGATCATGCAATATTGGAATTCAGCATTATGCAAGCACAAGTAGTAGAACAAAGTCAAACTAGAGTCTTGGACTTTAAGAGAGCTAATTTCAATAAACTTAGAGAGAGCTTGGGAAGGATTCCATGGATGAGAATCGT
>QLTV01000769.1:828429-845916 GCA_003457575.1 Thermophis baileyi | reverse complement strand
TATCCTGATTACTGTTTTGAACAATATGCAGGTTGTATTACACAAATGGCTATTTTATATGTGAAATTATGACTGAAATATTTCTGCACCTATATTGGTTCTCACTGTCAGGAAGTTTCTCCTTAGTTTTAGGTTGCTTCTCTCTTTGTTCAGTTTCCATCCATTGCTTCTTGTTTTGCCTTCTGGTGCTTTGGAAAATACATTGCTCCCCCTTCTTTGTGGCAGCCCCTTAAAAGCCTGTTGCCTATCACACTCTTGGGCAAAGCATGTGAGCCATTTCCTCCTTTCAGTGGTCCATAAAAGTACATCTATAGCCGTGATGGCGAACCTATGGCACGCGTGCCCAAAGTGGCACGCGGAGCCATGTCGCCTGGCACGCGCGGCGTCGCCCATTTCCTTTTCCGGGTTTCCAGTGCACGCATGCGCACCGGCCAGCTAGGCTTCTGGTTACTGGTGTGCATGCGCGTGCAATGATCAACTGGCCTTCACATGTGCGGCAGTGCCAGAAACCGGAAGATCAGCCGGCCAGCTGATTGTCGCGCACGCATGTGTGCCAGTAACCAGAAGACTAGCTGGCCGGTGAGCATGCGTGCCCTGTGACTTCCACCCACTTGCCAGCCAGGAGCGCTGCCGCCAGTCGCTCCCCTATGCCTGCCCGCCTGCCTTGTCATCGCCACCACGAGGAAAGGCCCTGAAGCTGCACTGCCCGGGATCCATGTGGGCTGCTGCAGGGGGAGGCCAGGCATGGCTGGCTGGATGCTGCCTGGAGCGCAATGCTAGCAGCAGGATGAGGAGCCACCGCTGCCTCTTAGCCAGCGCAAAGGGCCTGCTTCTGCAGCCTACCGCTGCCCTCTCTGCCCCACGGGCTATTCCTGCCACTGTCAGGGAAGCGCTGACGCCAGGGGCGAGGGGGTGGCGGCGGCAAGGATGGGTGGGCCGGGGCTTCCCTGTCTCCCCGCCCGAGGAATTGTTTCCGGCAATCTTGCTGGAAACAACAGATGTCTTTTACCTGGCTTCTGATTACTCTGTCGGTGATATCAGTTGGACGAACTCCAGTCCGGGCTCTCGGCCAATTCCAGCAAGTGAGGCAATTAAGGACTTCATAATCTGTTTGTTGTATTTTGTATTTGAAATCCCGGCCAAAATGTTATGTGATTGGTAACAAGCACTTTGGGAGAAACTCTGAACTTAAATGCTTCATACTGTGTTTGTTTTGTATTTGTAATCCCGGCCCAAGTGTTATGTGAGTGGTAACAAGCACTTTGGGAGAAACTCTGAACTTAAATGATCACTAAGCCTTGATTAGTGATAAAACCTTCTTTAGTTTGGACAAGTGTGTGTGTGTGTCGTTTCTGGGGGTTTGCTGCGCTGGGTCACAACAGTGCTCATTCGAAAGTTTCACAGCCAAGAAAGGAAGGAACGGCGCTCCCCTCTCTTTCCCCAACCCCCTTGAAGTTGAAACTCCTTCCCTTTATAAGTCTCTGGCAGCCGCTTTCCAATGTAGACCTCTTAGCTCAGATAGCACCCCGGGGATCAGGTAGCTGCAACTCTCTTGCAGGATAAGGAAGTGAGGCTGGGAGGAGGAGAGGAGCAAAGAGGCAGCGCCGCTTTGCCGGCACAAATAGCCTCCAACGTGGATCCTTCTCCTCCTCCTCAGCCAGCAGAAGGAGAAGGCGCCGGTGGGGAGGGAGGGAGGGAGGGAGAAACCCCAGCCCCCGCTGTTCCTGCAGCCGCCGTGGAAACGGAAGTGTGAGAACAGCCACCGCCAAGCGCGAGGGGGTGGGGGGCAGGAACAGCGAGCTGGGGCTTCTCCCTCCCTCCCTGCCAGAGGCTTGGGGCCACAGCAGAACATTTTCAGAAATGGCTTGCAGTGCTTTCTTCCTAGAGCTGAGGATGTGCACTGGCTGAAGGCCATCCAGCAGCTTCATGCCAAGACAGAACGACAGGTAATCCTCGACTTATGACCACAAGTGAGCCCAAAATTTCTGTTGCTAAGTGAGACATTTGTTAAGTGAGTTTTGCCCCATTTTACAACCTTTCTTGACACAGTTGTTAAGCGAATCACTTCAGTTGTTAAGTTAGTAACATGGTTGCTAAGTGAACCTGGTTTCCCCATTGATTTTGCTTGTCAGAAGGTTACAAAAGATGATCACATGACCCTGGGACACTGCAACCATCATAAATGTGAGTCAGTTGCCAAGCATCTGAATTTTGATCACATGACCCTGGGGATGCTGCAAGTGTGAAAAACGGTCATAAGTTACTTTTTTCAGTGCCGGTGTTACTTTGAATGGACACTAAATGAACTGTTGTAAGTCGAGGACTACCTCTAGAACTCATGGTTTTCCCAATTTCTGTCACAATGCCTTTAATTACTATACACTGTACTGGCTCCCCAGAAGAGTTATATCTTCACATAATGTGTTCAGGAGAGCTAGATCTTCAGATAATGTGTCCAAAATATGATAATTTGAGCTTTGTCATTTGTGCTCAAATGAAAAATCTACGTTCATTTCAGGGGTGGGTTCCTCCCAGTTCGGACCGGTTCTCCTGAACCGGTAGCGGCCCGCTGGTGACATCACGATGACATCACTGAACCGGATCGGTTGGTGTTGGTCCATGGGGGCTGCCATCTTTTTTTGGAATTTTTTGGGAATTTTTTTTTTAAATTTTTTCTTTCTGAGCATGCGCAGAAGCCGACTTCCGGCACTGTGCATGCGGTCACCATCTTTTTTTCGGCTCTGGGGTTTTTTTTGGATGTTTTTGGGATTTTTTGTTACTGCGCATGCACACGCGCGAGAAGTACGTGCACACCCACGCGGCACGCCCACGCGGCACACCCACATGGCGCGGGAGGGAGTGAACCAGAGGTAAGTTGGAACCCACCCGTGGTTGATTTGTCAAAAACCTATTTATTTGTTTTCTTAGCTATCTATGATCTTCTCAACAGTAGTCTCAATACCAAAGTTCAAAAGCATAATTATTGTTTCTATCCTGCTTCTTCAAAATCCACACAAAAGTAACTCGAGTTGGTTTCATTAAATGTAAATGCAGATTTTAGCACAGTCTGACTCTCTGCATGGTGTTACAATTTCCTGAAGAGCATATTTGCAATGGATATTAGGGGAAAGCTGGTAATTTTTTGCATGTGGGAATTATATGGGTTGTCACTCTATTGAAACTACTTTAATTAGCTAATTACTAATAGTATCCTGAGAAGTGCTATTGTTGAAAAGTGGTACAGAAAAATCTGTTCATTAAGCAAAGGGAAGCAAAGTCTCAGACAGGATGTCCCAGAGAGAAGATCGGGGTGAAATGCTACCGGTTCGGCCCAGTTTGGGCGTACCGGTAGCGGCGGTGGCCGGTGGTTCGGAGAACTGGCAGCGGCAGCGCAAGGCTCCGCCCACCCACCCACCCGGACGTCACCATTTTCTTGTTTTTAACCCTCTGCGCATACGCAGAGGGTGAAAAAGTGCGTGCTTCTGAACCGGTAGGGAAGGTAAGTAGATTTCACTGCTGGAGAAGATGGTGAGGTGTTGAAGGATAAAGTGATTCGTTTTTCATAGGATACCCTACATTACTTACCTTGTCCTCAGCTCTAGCAGAGATACTGTCCTGTGGCAGTGTTGAAATACAATTAACCTATTTCATGTTTTTCCTCAGTCAGCAAGGTGTCTTTAGCCAGTCTTCTAAATCAAAGATGGGCAATCGTTTTCACTGTGACTTTCTATCCTGTCTGATGGTGACAAGGACATATTTTGAATGTCACGTGACATTTTTGGATTCATTTTCTTAGCATAGTAGGGGGGGGATTGTTTTGCTCCTTACTTTCCTGCAGCCATATTGTAACTCAAAAAAGTAGGGTATAATTTGCTATGATGGTGTTCCAAAGTAGTTATCTACATGACCCATGAACCAGGCATGCTGAAAGACCCTATCCAGTGCTATTCTCTCATGTCTTTTATACAAGAAGTCATAGATGATCATTTATGTATACTGTATGCATGTATATGTATATGTATATTCATTCCATGGGTTAATGGGAATGCCTTTAATTAAAGACCTTAATTAAAGACTATAGACTCAGATAATATAGAATTAAGATATATTAGAAAGACTTCTTCTAATTACATTTGTCTATGTAATTGTTTTACCACATGATCAATTACAAGCTTTTGATCTAAGCCAGCCTAAGAACTTTGAGCTCAGTTTGAAAGCTTGAAGAAGTTCATGTTATGTATGCCCAATTAAAGAAGTTAGAATGGACTCAGAAGCTCCGTAGACAAAGATGGGGTTTTGTTGTGCTGCAACTAACATTGTGATACCATCCCTTCGTGTGATACCAGGACTGCCTTTTGCATTTCTCTTCATATGGCAAGACTGCTAGCCTCATTGGATTGACACTAGATATCTGGTCTGTCCTTTTCGGTAACTTATATTTACCTTGAAAGCTATATCTATTTTTAGTTATTGAATTCTCAGCAAAGGATTTATTCACTCCTCTCCCTCCCCCCCCCTCTCCCTCTCCCTCTCCCTCTCCCTCCCTCCCTCTCTCTTTCCTCTGCAAGCTTTCTGGCAAACTTGGGAGGGTACTTTTTCACATTAGGTTATGATTTTTGCTTGGCCTTTGCCAGATGAGTGCCATATCAAGGTTTTTTCCTTGACATTTTATGATACAGTGTAATAAATTCAGCCCTGCAGCTAATTTATTATCCTCAGCATAGTTTAAACATTAACCTGTATTTTTTGTTGAAGCCTGTTTGCAGCCTCTTGTGTCTAGGTCAATGATTCTCAACCTCAGCCACTTTAAGATATGTGGACTTCAACTCCCAGAATTCCCCAGTCAAAATCCCCACCAAGAAACTACTGCTGTTTGGAAAACTAAATAGGACAGAAATTGAAGATGACTTGATTGAATTAATCATTTCATTGGAGATAAATGGTAGTCTGGAAGTTGAAGTGTGGAGCAGGAACAAGAATCAAGACAAGATCAAAGCATGCAATTTATGATCATATATAGATCTCTTTTATGTATCTGAAAATATCTAGTTGATACAACTCTTGTATTGATTGTAGATGTTTCTACTGTAAAACTTCTGTGGTATTGTGGGACAGCAACATTATGTACATATGCTTCTGATCAAGAACTGAGACTCTAGATAAAGTGGCTTGTTTAAATAATATGAAGCTATTATGTGACCCTTAGGATGAGTTTGGAAATGAGTCTTCACAACAATTTTTATTAAACTGGAGATCTATTGACATGCACTTTATGTTCTCATGAATAAAAAATACATATATATGGATGAATACTAGAATAAAAGGCTTTGGTATTAGATTTATGCACTCTGCTTTAATCAAGTGGGGAAATGGCTATTTCTAATGTGATAACTAATTAGCCGAAGTGCTATTCAGGTCCCAAATTATGAACCTTATTTATAATATACACACATGGCCTCGCAGACTGCCGGACGATGTGAGAGTAGTGGACTGTGATGTGATGATGGCGTAGCTGCTCCATTGCTTAGCTTGTATAACTATATAAATATATTGCAAAAAAGGCTCTCTGGCCTTCTTTAAAGAATACTACCTAAGGTAACGAAATCAAGATAAACTATACATCTCTGGAAATTCTTCCCATTTTCATGATTTGGATGTGCACTCCACAGAGCAATCAAAAACTTTACTGCCAACTGGTTGATTTTATAATTTACTTATCAAATTTATATGCCCATCTCATATAAATGGAATTCTGGATGTCATACAATAACATGATAAAACAATAATAGATAGATCTCTATTTTAAGGGCTGAAAATCGCAAGTAAGGACCAATGAGTCTCAGGCAAGACAGAACTATTATGTAAATGTAGAACAGATGAGTTCAATTCTCAAGACCAGGAAAAGAACGGCCAAAAGTTTGTTCTTGAAGAGGTGGGGGTAAAGGGTATAGCATTCAAACTATAGAGCTTATGTGTCTGTCTGTTTTGATTCCTGTGTGTTGTAATTCTTGTCTACAAGGAAGTAACTTGTTTCAGCAGTCTGAATTGGTATTATTGAATGCTGCAACTACTGAATGAAAGGTTTAGTTTTGTGAGACTCTGTGTTTGTTACCATGAAGCTGAATGTGGTTAAAGGGAGATGGTGAGATGTATCCTCAGGCTGGAAAAATTAGGTGCATTTTGAGTGAGTGAGTAAGTAAATCAGGGGTCTTCAAACTTGGCAACTTTAAGACTTGTGGACTTCAACTCTGGGAGTTGAAGTCCACAAGTCTTAAAGTTGCCAAGTTTGAAGACCTCTGAAGTAAATGAATAAATAAAGACAATATTTATTAAGGATTACAGAATATTCTTTGAATGGCAGGTGTGTTTGGCATTTTAAAGTACTCAAAAACAAAAGCTTCAAAAGAGATAAATACAAATATCCAAGAATATAAACAATATATTTTAAATGCCTTCATAATGACGGACAAACATTATTGCCATTTTTTTTTTCCATACTGCCACATTTTTCAAAATGTGATCGAGCAGAAAATCCTACTTTGGGAAAATACCCAGGATGCAACAAATTGAAATTAATTTTCACCTGAAGCGATTCATATTCCTTCTCCTAGGAACTCTATGTTTTTCTTTCTTTTTCTTCCCTTGATGATATTTCTGGGAATAGTCATTTGATGCCTATTTTATCATGGAGAATTTGTCTTCTTCCAGACACTGCAGGAAGCATAATCTTTCTGTAGTCCATAAATGCCAAAGGCAATCTGATAAGATAAAAATAGTAAATTAACAACCTGAGCCAATTGCCTCCTATCTGCACTTTAGAATTGACATTAGGGTTGTGCACTGATCTAGATTTGAAGGATAAAAGTGTGATTCTGAACACACATTTGCACATCTGTGGTACCCGTTGGCACCTTCTTAAATTTCTTGGATTGAGCTGCAGGGCCTCCTTCTTTAAGGACTTGTCAACAGCAATGATATGCATGCCCATGTATACTCCGAATCAGGATCAGCGCATAGGTTCACTGACTATTCTTTTTTGTGCCCACGACCTCAGAAATTCATTATTTCCTTTATTAATGACTACCAGAATATTAAAAAGATTTGTGAGTGACCTGTATTAGCCCCAGTACTATTCCAATACTAATGCATGAAGCTTGGGATACAAATTATGTGTGTGCTTTTCCTAATACTGGTAGTATTCTATTCTGTTATACGAGGAATTCAGATTTATGGGAAGAAGGTGACAGAAGATTTCTTTCTCGATGCTGCAAAGTTGCCCATTGCAACTGTCTTTTTCTACTTGTGTTACTTCTGTTTAAGAAGGCTACAATCCTTCTATTCTCTTACCTGGGCTATTTTAATCTCATTTTGTACAGGTTATGGTCTTTAATAAAGATCTCTCTCTCTCTCTCTCTCTCTCTCTCTCTCTCCCTCCCTCCCACCTGCGTGCTCTCTCTCTCTCTCTCTCTCTCTCTCTCTCTCTCTCTCTCTCTCACACACACACACTCACACACACACACACACACACACCCCTATCTATCCTCCATCCACCTTTTAAGCCTCACTGAACTCAATGGGATTAATCTCTAAATAGGCCTGCATATGAACACAATGTACAAATAATACAAAAATATCCACAATATTCAATGAATATGTCAAAATAGCATAAATAAACAGGGTACTCTCGTGATTAAAAACTCTCTTGTACATGTGATATGATGCAGCACAAATCAAACTGGAAGAGCCTATGACACAATGGTACAAAACTGTTTTTGTCATTTATCCTCTTCATTGAGGCCTTGATGACCCCAGATAACAATATCTCTGAACACTTTTCAGAAATTAAGTGTTGGTTTCATACTAATGAGGAAATAAAGGGGATGAGCAGAAAAAAAGGGTGGTGGAAAAATGTAAATGCTATATGTGCGGTGAGTTTAATTTAATCCTGTTTAAGGAAGCTGCTTACCTGGGAACAAAATAAAATAAACCAGGTTTCTTTTATTCAGATAATACAAAGACTGAATGTAGTGAAATTTATTTTTGAGTAAGCATGCAAAAGAACAGCCTTTTCAAATGATCCCCTGCTGTTTTCTGAATAGGCATCCAACGGAAAGGTGTATCCCTCTTTAATTTTCAAAGCTGAAGGCTAAGAGTTGTACTAATTTATGATATAAAAAAATCGGGAGTATGATAGCACCTTTTCTGGCTCACAAATTCTATTAAAAATCATAAGCTACAACTCACTTCATCAGATGCCTAGAGAGTGGCTGTAAGTTTTAATGTAAGACTGATATAAGATTTACATTGGGATTAAAGTGTCTCTATTTAATATTTCTACACCCACGGCATAAATATTATGAATTAAATATTAAAAATGCAAATGTTTTGTTTTCTTGGACTTACATGAAGACTACATGTTCAAGTCCTGGGAGATAGAAATGGAAAGTGAAATATTTCTATCTTTTGTTGTGTGAGAAACAGCTAATAATAATACCTCTATTTTTGATTTTGTAATGTAGGCAAGCATGCTTTTTATTTTTCATACTGGTGCTCACCATTTTCAGAGGTTGCAAGCCAGAAGCATGTTCTTTGAACTTCAATGGAGCTAGTCTATTTCCATTTGTTAAGGAAATTTGTAATTTGACAATTAGTTTGTGATATGCAATGTAGTGTATGTTTTCTTAGAAGTGAGAACTGTAAAACTTAGTGCAAAAATGTTCCCTGTTCACCCAATCTCCACTCAATAATAATTGTTAGATTAATTAAAATGTGCCTTAAGGTGAATATGCATAAAGGAAGCCTTCTGGTACTTGTTGATACATAGTTTTATATTTCTTAATATGATAAAAGCAGGGAAGACTTACAAAAATCTGGGCAATACTTTGGTGTCTCTTTAGGAAATGTTGCATTCGGTATAATAACATCCAAATAATTGGAATGCATTAATATTTTTACACTAAGGTCTACCAGAAATCGGACAGCTGGAGGAAGTGAAAAGAGAGAAATTTCTTTTATTCAAATAATACAAAAGTAACCACACTACTTCACAAACTTACTGCCCTGAATAGCAGGAAAACCAGTATAGGACTGGAAGATATACTATTAAGAATAGTCATTCTGCAGAAATTATTTTCAGCAAACAAGGACTGGATGTGATGGGAATTGCAGTTAGAGATATATTCAGGAGAAAAGCAAGGGGGGGTGGAGGAGGAAATGGCAATGTAAAATGTGAATAATTAAATAACTTTTAGCCAGATTAGTGTTGTGGCAGTTTCAATGCTTTTCTTGCATTCAACATCTTTTAAATTTTCATCTTGTAAATAGAATGCATACGTTATGATAAATATATCATCAGTCCATCAATTAATGATATTTTACTTCTTGAGACTATGTAAACTTCTATAATTTACTTGTCTAGACAGTTTTACATTAGTCTGCTGTCTCCTAAGCAATGCTCAACGTCCAATTGTCTGTCATTTCCCCAGACATGCATTTCTCCTTGTTTTGCATATTCTATATGTTCAACATTACTTTCATATGGATTCATTTGTATTTCTGTCTGGACCTTATGCCTATTTATCTACAATGAGTTGCATTTTTTAATTTCTTCCTAATTCAATCTTAACCTTCTGTTGTTTCACATTTTACATGTGGATGGGAAATTGCAATAAATAAATGAAGGATATGCTGATGTAGGAGACCTCCTTGCTGAAAACACTTTGTCCCTACTTGTACTTTGTTACTCAACCAGCAATCAGGATTCTGCTTTCTGAATCCTGCTGAGTTTCCTTTTCTACTTTAAGCTGTATGTAGACGAGAATAATTTCACTGTTTTGTAAGAAAGGCCATCATCAATATTGCACATTCATTGCATGTTCTTCCGAGATAGAAGTTTTTCAACAAGTCAAACTTCTTTGAAATCATTTATTTCGTACTCTTCTTTTCCTACCCCATATTATTCCCCCCCCCGATTTTAATATTAAAATATTCTCACTATAGTTGACTTCTTCAAAGAGAAGCTATGGCCTGCCCATGCAAATTTTACTTCCCAGTTGCAGTAATGCCATGTGAAGGATTTTTTTTGGGGGGGGGGGGAAGGAAGCATCATGGCTGCAAGCTGAAGCTTTCTATAGAACAGAAACTCCAAGAAAAAAAAACAACACTGGTAAATTAGTATGTGGTAAAGGATGGAGGAGGCAGTCCAAGCTAGGAAATTCTAGTAGAATTTCCACTAGGCTACATGATTTTGAGGAAGGGACCCAAAGCACGCTCACTCTGCTGAAACTCATAATTGGAGAAGTCCCATGAAGGGCTTTATAGGTGAGAATCAGCACTTTGAATTACCTATAGCGAACCAGTGCAGCTCACAAAATAATGATATTACATGACCATATTGAAGTGCACCCATAACTATTAAAGCCTCTACATTATGGACCAATTATAGCTTCTGGATGCTTTTCAAGGGAAACCCTATGTAGAGTGCATTGTGTAGTCCAAAACGTAGGTCACTAGGGGCTGAATGGCTATGAGTAGAGCCTCCTGTTCAGGAAAGGAAACAATAAATGCACAATGTGGATTAGCACAAAGACTGTCTTGGCAATGACTACTACCTACTTTTCTAGCAGGAGTTACGAGACCAAGTGTGCATCACTTTTCTCTGGAGGTGCATAAGTTCAACCAGACATAAACTAGAGAGTCCTTATAGTCAGTGGACCCCAAAACCACAATTCATTCTTGTTAGGGTTAAACTGAAGCCTTTCTTCCCCTATCAAGACCTCCAGTGTCTCCAGTTACTGGGAAAGGACCTTGAGATCATCACTTGGTTGACCTAGAGTGGAAATGTATAATTGGCAATCATCAGCTTATTGATGATACTAATTCTCTACTGATGGGGAATTTCACCTAGTGGCGACATGTTGTAGAAGTTATAAAGAGTGGAGAGAGAGAGAAGTACCCTGAAATGTCTATAGGCTGGGAGAGACAATTGGAAAATATAGGGGGTCTGGGGAAATAGCGAGAATCTTGGGAAGAGTAGAGAAAATGCAAAGAAGGTAATTTGCCTACCTTTCCCCCCCAAGAAGGAATTATTGTATGCACTTAAAGGATCAAAGTGAAAATGGGATGATTTTATTGGTATGGATGTAGGCAGGGGTGGGTTCTAACTTACCTCGCTGCCGGTTCGCTTCCTCCCGCGCCGCGTGGCCACGCCTTGTGGGCGCGTGCGTGCGCATGCGCAGTCCAAAAAAATAAATAATAATAATAATAAAAAACACTGAAAGCAAGATGGCGACGCATGCGCAGTGCTGGAAACTCGGCTTCTGCGCATGCGCAAAAGAAAAAAAAATAAATTCAAATTTTTTTTTCCAAAAAAAATTCAAAAAAAAAGATGGCGGCGCCCACGGACCGGCACCAACCGAACCGGATCGGTGACATCATCGTGACGTCATCAGCAGGTCACTACTGGTTCGGGAGAACCAGTCCAAACCAGGAGGAACCCACCTCTGGATGTAGGGGAAAAACATTATGGATATCCCTTTCTCTCAATGAAATAGCTGGATTTGTATTTTTTGGTTCTAGCATCAAAGAATATAATAGTTTTGAGCAGAATGTTATAGTTCTATGTTTTGGGGCTCCTTCATTTTTCTAAACAAAAAGCTTGGGAAAAAGGACTAAGCTGTCTTGGTGGTGATGATACTTTATATTTACAGTAGAACCAAATAATAACTGATGGATCCCTGCATGACACTGTACCTATTTTATGTACGGGAGGTTTATTTCTGAAACAGGAATGTATTTATACGAATATGCAAATAATTTTATTTTGAGCTGTTTTGAGCATGTAGCTTCATAAATCATCCTAATTTTAGTATGAAACTAGCACTTCGAATACAAAATGGACTCTTGAGTACTTTATTCTAGAAATGTTTCAAAGTTGAAACAGAATCATTCTAAATGTTTTGTTTCAATTCTGAAACATTTCTCAAATGCTGAAAATAGCTGTTCTGTATTCTAAAGAAGACACTTAAATGTTTTTGCTTAGAATGTTTCAAAACTGTACATTTTACATATCACTAATACTTTATAAATATTAGAACCTTTCCTAAGTCTTAATTGCTTACAACAAATTTTTTAAAATTCTAACCATTTGCAAAGTTATCCTTTAGGGCAGTGGTTCTCCACCTTCCTAATGCCATGACCCCTGCCCCGCCGCCGCGACCCCCGCCCCACCCCCTCCCCGCACATGCGCGTTGCCAGTCACCAAGATGGCAGGCTAGCGCGCGCTTAGGCGACCCCTGTGAAAGGGTCATTCGACCCCCAAAGGGGTTGTGACCCACAGGTTGAGAACCGCTGCTTTAGGGATTAGGATGAGCTTGACATGATATAATATGTTAAATAAAAATGATATTAATGGCTGTATTTTTGGTCCAAATCCAACAGGATGGTATTCAATTGTGGTATGTGAAATATCCTACATCTGGGTAGGATAAATCAAATAGGAGATACATCTTTTGACTGTTTGAGAAAAAGTACTAATGGATCGCCAGCTGATCATGAGTACATAGCTGATCATATGTGCACAGAAGCTAAATGAGCCAATGCAGTCTTGGGTTATTATTGTGCCATGATTAACAAATGATGCATTCAGGAATAGTTCTTTAATTGCATTGGAAACTCATTTAGCTTCAGTCCTGGGCACAACATTTTAAAGGGGACATGGAGAAGCTGTAGAAATTTCAGAAAAGAATGGCCAAAATGATAAAGTTCTGAAAACCAAGCCAGATGACAAATCATGCCATCTTAATCTATGATTTAACAAACTGAATAACCATGATTTACCCAGGATCTAGGTCTGCATAACATATTAAATAAAAAAACAAACCTTATTATGATTTATGAACTCAGTCAGTGACTAGGAAGAAAATAGGTATTATATTCTTAGAGCAAATTATTTACAAGTACATTGCTTTAGGTACAGTTTTATTTAGTCATTTAAATCCTACCTATTTTCTCCCATAAGTCTGTAAGAAAACACAGGATTCTTAATCTGCAATCTAGGAACTGACCAATTCAGTATTGCTTTGGTAAGGTGGTTCCATCAAATGAGTGATCCACCCTGATTATAAAATGAAGTTTAAATCTCATACGTTGTTTGGGAGCACTTATGACTGGAAGCATTGTGGCCGAGTAAAGTACAGTCACCATTTGGTTATCTTTCCTTTCTTAATTTAAAAGCATGTTTTTCTTCTATAATTTAAACATGGGGAAATCCCTCTGGATTGAGGTTTGTCGAAAAGTGCACTGGGGAGGGCAATGTGCTTGCCTTTGAAGGTTCTTTAAGGGACTTAAAATGGAAGCTGCTGTTTGAGATTCGGTGGGCCCTCCTGTGGTTGAGGAAAGATCCTGCATTGTGTCCTGAACTAGTCTCAGGAAGATACAGTGGTGATCTCCACAATGGATAGAAATAACACTATACTGTAAAGTTATTTCTGTTGTACAGTATATGATATGATGTCACTCGTGTTGGGGCGGCTGTGGCGGCCCAAGCGCTCTGTTAGCGAAAACTGGCTCCTGAGCTCCGTTTTCGGCTGGGACAGCCTCCTGCAACCCTCTACCAGCGAAAACGGAGCTCCTGAGCTCCGTTTTCGCTGGCAGAGGCACCGCAGGCCGGTCCTTAGCTGTTTCCAGGGCACCCTGTGGGCCAGATCTAAGTACCCCGCAGGCCGGATCCGGTCCCCGGGCCTTGAGTTTGACACCCCTGCTTTAAAACAACTTTTTCACAAAGTCTAGCCAAGATAAGTTGGTCCCTGAAGGAGAAAATCCACATTGTGCCCCCTTGTGGAAAGAAATAAATAAAACTGAATAACTGGCAACTTTGCTGATGTTTCTAGGAATTTCAAAATCTCTTTTCTGAAGCCAATGATAATATTTACTTGCCATTTCATTCAATTGTCCAACAGTATAAGCAAAATTATTATTATGATTTGCAAATATAAAATGTCTTTGAAACAAAGAAGAAAACTTATAGAGATGGTTTAACATAGCTGAACTAATAGAAACATTGTTTTTCCTTCTATCTTTTACAATATCCAGGAGAACTCAAAAGGTTTTTTACATTTTTTTGTTCGTTTGGTTGATTGTAATAAAGGTTTGGCTAAACAAGGCGGCAGCTCTAGCCAACTTTGGCTGGTTTTGAGAAGCTGAATAGGTTCAACCCTGAGCAGAACATGGATGGGAGACCACTAGGAAAATCCCAGGAATATCCGCTAGATTTTAAAGTTAAAATATACAGTATACCCTGAAGAAAGACAATTACAAAGCAGAAGAATGGATATGTCATGATCAGGAGATGAGTTGAATTTTAATAAAATTATCACTTGACATGGATTTTGAAGTTTTCCCTATAGACTCATATGATGACAATTGCTCTTAGTTGTATAATATCAGACTTTAAGAAAATATGGAAACTGATGAAAAAGGGATTATCTTTAAAATGTAATCCAATGGCAAGAGGAAAAAAAGAGAATGACAAGAAACGTAGAATAAAGGGCTGATAGGCAATAATCTACACTCAGTGATAGAATGGTTGAGATGAGATCATGTAATAGATTATTTAGTGGTGAAGACAAACATACTGAACAAGCATGTGAGAACTTGACTGATGCAGGTGTTAGTCGATGTAGTGGTTTGTGGATAAGGGCATTGTGTCTATTATTAAATACAGGGGTACTGGATGTCTTCAAAACGAAGCCAGAAATCTGCCATGTGTGTCAATCACAGGAATTGCTGCCAAACTGTCAGCACAGGATGCTCAGGAGGGATTTACAATATACACTGGAGTGCAAAGTTGGTGCAAAAACAAATCATTTTATCCTTTGAGGAGATAGTTTTGCCTTTTCTAGCAGCAGCTATCCAGGCAAATTCCCTTGAAGCTGGTACTGCCATGTGACATAGGATTTTCATACATAACCCTAAACCCACAAAGAGAGATACACATCACACACACACACACACACACACACACACACACACACACACACACACTATAGCATTGTCAAAAATGAGATGGTTTCCTTCTTGCTTTCTAGTTTCAATGCCATTTCAGTTCTGTGTGATGTATGTGTATATGAGAAGAAGACTGATGTACTGGATAATGTAACAGTAGAATTTTTTAGATAGGTACCATAGAGTGATAAATAATAGCGGGAGAAATCAGAGTTACAACAAACTTGCACAAAAGAAGAAGGAACATTTTAAAAAATCATTTATATTGGGTTGGGTTAAAATCCTCTGTCTGCCATTGCAATTATTGATCCTCCCTTCGGGGCATCCAGATGCTGAACTAATACAGTATTCCCATACAGTAAATATCTCTATTATTTCTAGATTTGTATCCTTGGAAAGAGCAGTGCACTAAATGGCCCAAGACATAATGGTTATCAAGCTATTGCAAACTCTTTAAAATACTAAGAAAACATGAGACTGAGAAAAACTTATGATAACCTTTATTTGGCCTCCATGGAAGATTTTGATTAAACACATCCCTGAAAAAACCTTAAATAAAAGAAAACACATATGGAAAATTAAAGCCTAAGGTGATTGAACTATATATTAAAAAAAAAAAGAATTTGTGGGTTTGTAATATTCAGACAGAAGATTCAGATGCTGAACAGACACTTTTCTAATATCTAATTATATAGACAACTACCAAATGATGGTGAGATAATGATGACTATATTGCTAAGTTTAAAAAAAGAGGAAATAGTGAAGCTACGGTAATATTAGCTTGGGAAATTGTGGGATGGTTACTTCTTCCCAAATCAGTGAGAGGAAATTGAACCAATCAAGAAAAAACAATTTTAATTTTCACCAAGAGATTTCTTATTTACAGTATAAAAGCCACCATGTCAGGTCCACCGTCTTCAGCTTGGTGTCTTGCTGGAGTCCTCCCATTAAAGGACTAGGGGGGGAGGGATGGGGGAGGACAAATGGGCAATAAATCAGTATGCATTTTTTGTGGGAATTCGAGAGGGGGAATGATAGGTGAAGAAAAGCAAATCAACATGGAACCGGTTCATGCCAGGCATCTTCAAGGTCGTTTGCCCTGAGTGTGGAAAATTACCAGCCCAAACACCTCAGTGTTCCCAAAACATCCTGGTGGCCTTGCATTGGCTGGGGTCGGACTGGTCATGGGGGGAGGGATGGGAATGAAGGAAATAGTTTTGTATTGATGCGCGGGAAACTCAGATTCTGCCTGACTTTACTGCAATCAGCATCTCTTAGTAAAAGTACCTTTTACTTCAACCAAATGGAGTCGAGGGTTTTTCTTCCCTAAGGGATCAGACTGGGGCAGGTCTGACACACCATCTCCTATATACTTTATCATACATTATAATAAAAAATTAATCAACAGATAAAACTTTAGGTGTTAGCCTGTAGAATTTTCAAGATGGCTCACAAGAGACAATGATGTTTTTAGATTTTACACATGTTTATTATTCTTTTAGTTTTGTTTTACTTCTCTTATTCTTTCTTATTGTTTTTCCAAAAACATTGCTGGCTTGTGCTGTTCTTTATTTTATTTTCAATTTGTATTTTATGGCTTTATTTTTTTTTTTTACTTGTACCCCATCCAGTGAACATTTGTTATTGTATGGTACAATGAATAACTATACTTTTAATAACACTAATTTCAATTAATCATATCTATATAAGGCAATACAAATGTGACGATTATCTACTGAGTAGCTCATAAAAAACTTAATTTCATTCTCTCTTCCAAAGGAACTGAATCATTAAACGTTGTGACACAATTGAATTTGAGATAGGCCTATATAGCAGCTTTAAGGAAATACAGTATACTACCAGTAACAATAGCACTTAGACTTATATACCACCCCATAGTGCTTTGACTGCACTGATTGGAATATTTTTGAAGATACCTCTGCAGACCTGGATGAACTCACAGATACTGTAACATCATATGTCAGCTTCTGTGAAGACCTATGTGTACCGACCAGGAACTTGCGAATATATAGTAACAACAAACCTTGGTTCACAGCTAAACTTAAGCAGCTACGTCGTTCCAAAGATGAAGCCTATAGAAAAGGTGATAAAATGCTGTACAATCAGGCCAGAAATGTATTAACAAGGGAGATCAGAGAAGCAAAAAGAAGCTACTCTGAAAAGCTAAAGAATCAGTTCTAAACAAATGAACCAGCAAACATGTGGAGAACTCTTAAAAATATCACTGGTTATGGCAAACCACCTTCCCAGGCTGAAGTAAATCAGCAACTGGCAGATGACATGAACATGTTTTACTGCAGGTTTGAAAGGAAACTACAGCCACCTATCTCCACAACCCCCATCTCAGACACACCAACAACAGACAAGCCTCCTACAACTGACCCCATACCACTGGGTTCACAACCCCTAGTGATAACAGAAAAGGAAGTGCAAGACCTATTTCACAGACAAAAGCCAGGAAAA
>QLTV01000769.1:786407-808781 GCA_003457575.1 Thermophis baileyi | reverse complement strand
ACGTACGACCATCTGTCCGCCAACTGAAGCTCCGCAGAGGATGGGTGATGCAACAGGACAATGACCCAAAGCCTACAAGTAATTCAACAAAACAATGGCTTCAACAGCACAGAATACGCATTCTGGAGTGGCCCAGTCAGAGTCCTGACCTCTACCCGATTGAAATGCTGTGGCATGACCTTAAGAGAGCTATTCACACCAGACATCCCAAGAATATTGCTACGCTGAAACAGTTTTGTGAATAGGAGTGGTCCAAAATTACTCCAGATCGTTGTGCAGGTCTGATCTGCAACTACAGGAAACGTTTGGTTGAGGTTATTGCTGCCAAAGGAGGGTCAACCAGTTATTAAGTCCAAAGGTTCACATACTTTTTCCTCCCTGCACTGTGAATGTTTACATGTTATGTTCAATTAAACCATGGCAACATCTAATGTTTGTGTAGTATTATTTTAAGCAGACTGTGTTTTTCTATTGTTGTGACTTAGATGACGTTCAGAGCACATTTTATGACCAATTCATGCAAAACTCCACGTAATCCCAAGGGCTTCACATACTTTTTCTTGCAACTGTACTTCAATTTAAAATGCAGTCTTTAAATAATTTAAAATGTTGAAGATTCTTTTTTCATGTAGTAATTCTGTTTCATAGAAGAAAGAATTATCTTTTTATTGAACAAATTTTATCTTACTGCTTATCTGTTGTAGAAGTTATTTCTGTTTTAATGGATGTTGTTAAAAATAAGGATTTCAGTGTCCCGTTTACTGAGTACTAGAATCACAATTACTATTTTTATCAGATCAAATAATTGTAAAGCAGTTGGTGCATCATAATTAGTATATAGTTGTTTTGCTTAGTGTTTATCCTGTTTGGCTGCAGGGTCCAGTTGTTTTTGTGCTGTTCTTGCTAGTTCATACAGCAAAGCTTTCAATGCATGATGTGGCAAGGCTTTTATTTCTTTCTCAGCTGGCTTGCTGCAGAGCCTGCTACTGATTATGGCTGAGAAAGAATGATTGACCCAAGGTCGCACAGCTCTGGTCATTCCCTTTAGAGCCCTACAGAAAGATATAACAGCTAATATCTTGCCAGATTGCCTGGTTTAGAGAAGGCTTCTTGAGAGTCCCCCGCCTCATGAGAGACATGAGGTGTGGATGAGATGATAGGTCTTCTATATACTGTATTCCCCATTTTGTGGAATAATCCCCCCTCGAAAATACCGTATGTGCTGTCTTCATTTTGCTGTCATTCTGGAAATTAGTTAAACCTGTTTTATTTCAGCCAAGGTTTGACCTCACTGAACTGATCAAGGAAACCAATTTTGGCTTTGATTATTATCATTTGATTGTTTTGCTAATGTGTTTCCTTTTCCTTACTCTATACCATCAAAATTAGGATGGGCTCTAAGTAGTGACAAATAAAGGAGGCAGGACAGAATTCAGGAAATCTTGGTTAAAAAAGAGAAACTTTTGTCTATGTTTGTTTTTATAAAATACTTTTGTCTATATTTGTTTTTATAAAATATTATTTTAGTTTCACTTAGTAATCATACTTTTTATTTTAGAATTGGAATCTTTAGAACAGCAGTTAGAAGACAGTCAAGTAGAAAAATTTAATATCAAACAAATGAAAGACTTATTTGAACAGAAAGCAGCACAACTGGCCACTGAGATTGTGGGTAAGTTGTCCATACTTATTGCACAATACAGTGTCGTCTTCTTGTTTAAATTGAAGGAACGCCTTTTTAAAAATCTTTCTCTACAACAGAACTTAAAGCCAAATATGATGAAGAAACAAGCCTTCGAGAACTTGCAGAACAGAAAGTGACTAATTTGACACAAGAGTTACAGAAGCAAAAAGGTGTATGTGAAGATTTAAACACAGAGCTGGTAATTCTTGTCGTCATGTTTTATCATGCCTTGTCTAATTGGAAAGGGATTATTCTTACAGTTTGATCATTTTAATTACAGATCTTTAAAAAACAAGTTATTTATTTTTATAGTGATCTATTTCTGGTGCAAAATAAAGAATCATCTTCTATGCTACAATAATGGATATGTTTCTTTCCCAAGCTAAACATAAATACTTTAATTTGAAATATCCTTTGTTTTCCATTCATTGTCATATTTTTCCTGGTTATCATGGCAATAGTAACTTGCTGTCACTAGACAATTATTTATCCATTCTCATTCTTAATTATTGCTGCTGTTTTGTTAGAGTTAATTTACAATATGTGTTTTTATAAATTATGCTATTTATATATTTGTGCACATTTTATAAATTTCAAAGTGCATTCCTACTGATGAAATTGTTTTAAAATACAGAAATTAAGTATAAGCACTGTAGAGATTTACATTCAAAGATTCTTGGCAGGATTACAAATATATATTACGGTAAATATCCAGAATAAAAGATAAAATGTCCACAGTATATAAGATATGTAATTGCTAAGAGTCAACATCAACTTAATGATACATAATCGGTCAAACATGGATTATACATAAAAATACAAATCATACCAACATATAAGATAAAAATGGAGGAAAAAAAAATCACAAGATCGCATCATCTTAACTAAGTTGAAAAACGAAGTTAAAAAAGCCCTCCAGAAGAGATCCACCTTCCGTTGCTTCCACTGGGGCAAGTCAAACATACAGGAGAAGTATATGTTCCATAAAATACAGTAGATGCTGTAGAGCAGGGCTGTCAAACTCCCGGCCCGCGGGCCGGATGCATCACACACTGGCCACGCCTATGCCCAGTTTAGTGAAAGGGGAAAAAGTCCAGATACGTCACGTGATGCTGCCGTGACGATGTGAGTTTGACACCCCTGCTGTAGAGTAATAGAACAAATATCTTCTCCCATCTTCAATGCTCCTAACTTCACAAGAGTAAGTGATTAACTATAACTTTTCCTTGGTTGTAACTTTTGGACAGGTTAATTCTAATTGCAAGAGATCTTAACCCATGTAAGACTTTCTAGATCAAATCAGCACTTTAAATTGAACCTGGAAACCTGTTAGTAACCAATCTAGGTTTGCAGCATAGTTGTAAAGTGGACTACTGCTGTTTTGCATCAATGGGAATTTTTGAATAGTCATTAAAGGAAAGTCCATGTAAAGTTCCTTTACAGTTCTCCAGTTTGTGTTGCAATAATCCAGGTAGTGACCTGGATTATTTATGACCTGTGCTCTATGTAAGACTGTCATTAGTGCACCAGTCAAAGCTGGACAAGGAGCCCTTTGATTCCATAATGTGCTTTGGAGTGCTCATGGGCACATCGAAAAGCTATTGGGAACACTTTTAAATCTAATGTCTCTTTTCACTAGTTTGTATAGCAGCTATGGAATTCTAGGAAAAGATGCAACTACTTCAAGGATTTCTCAACATGTGCTTTATGCATACTCTTATGGTTTTCAAAAGTTATTGTGCCCTCAATGTCTGCTAACCCTATGATTAATTAATCATTAATTAACAGTTGAAAATATTGATGTTGAATGTCTCTAAGTAGTTAAAGTGGATTTAGCTGCATAGTATTTTAACAAAATAAGTTCAAGAAATTTTTTTAAAATTGCAAAAAGCTAAGACAAAAAATATTGGAACTACAACATAAGGTATTTCAGTTATATTTGAGTATACTGTAACAGCTTTTATGAAATTAAGTAGCTTTAAGACGAGTATGGAATATGGAAAATATATTTACACACACACAAAAATTGGTTTTGCACTGTAATTTTATAAACCATGTTGAAAATATAATTTCATTCTGAACTTTGTAATACTGATTTTTATATTACTGTTTTCTAAGCTTCAAAGACCCGGGGTAGAAGATGTTGCAGTTCTAAAGAGGGAATTAGTCCAAGTTCAAACATTGATGGATAAGATGACTTTGGAATGTGAGAAAGAATCTGAGAAACTGAAAGATGAATGCAATCATTTGAGAGCAGAATATACAAATGCAGAGGTAATGACTCTAGTCAAAACATTTGAATATGAGTCATAATTTTATAATTTAATGTGATTGTATTAGTAGAAATCTGTATGATAAAAATTCGATAGTCATTTATTGCAGGGATGGTTTTCACTTACCTTCCCTACCCGTTTGCAAATGTGAGCGTGCGCGCACTAGCTTCGCTCGCATGCGCCACCTCCGCACATGCGCACGGCCACCCGCGCATGCGCTTTACTCGCACACGAGCCTTCTGCGCATGTGCCCGGCCTCAAAAATGTGCACAAATAGGATAGCATAGAGCCTGGGTGGGTGGGCAGGGCTACTCGCGATTTCTAGTACTGGTTCTGGTGAACCGGACCGAACCGGCTGAATACCACCTGTGATTTATTGGTGGTACAATACAACTCTTTGCTGCAAGATAACTCTTTCCCTTTTGGAAATTCTCTAGTTACATAATTATAAATTCGTATTATCTTGGATGTTCTCAAGACAGTTTCAGTTCAGTTCTTGTTCACTTTTTTATTCGTTAATCAAACCTCTACCAGTTAGAAGGCGGGCATGTCATGCTTATAAAAATCTGTCTTAGAACTCAGTTACCTTAATCAATTTATGTTTTGTTTTGAAGCCATGTCAAAATTAACATGAAATAGTTTTGCATCTTAAAATGCATGAATTCATGTTTGTGTTATGTCAGACAGGACTGTAATGACAAAGTAATTGTAAGGTGGTATTTTATAGCTCTGCTATTTTTAATGTATATTTTAAATATTACATTAAGTAAAATTAGATATTTTTAGTTACTTCTCTCAAACATTCAAATGCATTTTTTAAAAAAGCAGTTATTTCCTGGAAACATCCCATATAAGCTCTAATAAGAAGTCCTTGTGTACGATTTTGTTGTAGGTACCGTAATGAATATGAAAATATTGCATATTAATTATGCCACTGTCTTTGAAACATACTTAATCAAGTTTGCTAGACATGATATTGTATTCATTAAGACAGAGTTGTGGACTTCTGAAAATGATAAATAACTCTGGGATATAT
Organism: Thermophis baileyi; assembly: GCA_003457575.1. Classification (NCBI taxonomy): domain Eukaryota; kingdom Metazoa; phylum Chordata; class Lepidosauria; order Squamata; family Dipsadidae; genus Thermophis; species Thermophis baileyi. The sequence continues at coordinate 803,788 of QLTV01000769.1, read as the reverse complement.
TTTCTTCTCATTACTTTATCATTTATCTATAAAAGTAAAATCCATTTCAGAGATATATTACAATTGTGTAACTCAATTGTAATATATCTTCTAATTTGTAAGACCTACAAGTAATCCTTGACTTATGACCATTCATACAGTGACCGAAATTATGATGTCATTCAAAAACATCACTTACAGTTGGTTCTCACACTTATGACTGTCACAGTATCCCCCTGTCATGTGATCAAAATTTGGGTGCTTGCCTGTGGTTGCAGCATGCTGCGTCATATGTGTACCATTTACAACTTTCCCAGCTGCTTTCTGACAAGTAAACTCAATGGGAGAAGCCAAATTTGCTTAATGACTGTGATTCATTTAATGACCATGGTGATTTGCTTAATGACCATAGCAAAAAAGGTTATAAAATCGGGCACAACTGCCTTGCATAGCAATGGACGTTCTGGTCCCAGTTGTCATAAGTTGAGGACTATCTGTATTGAGTTCAGCAGTGTTTATTCCAGTAATTACATATTATATTACATTGCATCGTTGTACCCTGATACGAAGTTTAACATGATTAAATTATAATCCTGCTTGATGTTCTTGATTGGGTTGTTAGGGTACATAAAATCCTTAGATAAGTCAACTTTCTAGATTTTGAGTTCTGCATACATGGTCTTATTTATTCAGTATTTTTAACATATAATTTTTGCTGTTCATGGATACATCATTAGATCATGCCTAATTGGCTGCTTCCTTTTGCCTTTTTGATTGTACAAAACAGAGATTTCCATTAACCGTTTTTGCCAAATAAGCCAATGTGTTTATATTCAGTTACTTTAAAACTTTAAAACTTTAAAAGAAAATCACTGGGCTTACAAAGCATACTAAGCCAGAATCAATCTACATTCTGCTTAAATGCAGCATGTAGACCCAGTCAGTGCAATATTAATCTCTTTATTTGGGTTAGTGGTTCTTAACTGCTTCTCAACTCTGTTTAAGACACATTGTGTGCTTCCAAACCTCTGAGGAAATGGAAACATAGAAGTGGCAACTCCAGAAGTTCTTGATGAAAAAAAATAGAGGATTGGAGCTCCGATAGCTAATTTTCAGATTCTAAGAAAGAAGATTCATCAGAAGAAAGTAAATGGCACTACTATAAAAAGTGGCAGAAGAAGCAACTCTAGGAACAAGTCCATGGATAAGAATATCTGCAGGAAGCAATAGAAATCGGACATATTCTGCGTCATTGGAACCATTAAGGATTAGTCTGAGTTCTCAGATTTAGGAGCTGAAAAAATCTGACCAGGCTGAGCCTTAGCTTGCTTCACATGAAAAGAATGACATCCGAGGGGAGACAGTTGTGGGCCGAGATAGCTGATCTATACAGTCTTTGTTAGCAAGTGTTCTGACTCCAGCCCATACAAAGAGAAGATCAACGAAAGCCAACACTTGAAAGAAGTGTTTCTGTGAAGCTAAGGAACTAGTCCAGTGGATGAGAAACTAAGTCCTATGAAGATAGATGGAAGAGATGGGCATATTTAGCTTTGAAAAGTCTGAGAATGGGGAATGTAATAGCGTTCTTCACGCAGAAGAGTGCCAAGATCATTTTGCCATCAGTGCAGAGTATAGGACATGAAATATTGGATTTAAATCAGCAGACAGGATAACTCTGATTAAATGTCAGGAAAAAAAACACACATTAACAATAAGAGCAATTAGGCAGTTGAAACCAAAGTTTGGGTTCCTCTTTGCTGGATTTGTTCAAGTAGAAGCTAGGCAGCCTTCTCTAGGAGATGCTATAATTTGTATTCCTGTGGTAGGCAGAGGATGGGAAAACCCCTTCTGCCTCTGATTCCAGGTTTAGTCATTCACAAAGACAAATATTTTCTGATTGAAAATGCAAAGCAACACTTGTATATTTTTCTTCTTTTGATCATACAGCTTTTATGTCGAATCTGCTGAGAATTGTGATTTTGTCTAAATTGGCTTTAAAATCACTGACATCCGTCCCAATTAGATGTGCATGTTTTATCAGCATCACACTACTGATTTAAGTGATCCATGAACATTCTGTCTAATGTTGAAATAACATTTATCATTGTTTTCTTTTTCATTCACCCATCTTTTTTTTTTGGCTGCTTTCTGTGGAGGTCTTTAAATTTGAGGTAATACTCTAACCTTTACACCTCTTTTCAAAGGTAACTACAAACAAATAACAATCCAGATAGGAACTAATTTGTGCATCTATTTACAAGCCACCAATCCTTTTTTTGCCCTTGTTTTACAAACTATCCTCACAATTAAACTAGCTAGATTTCCAGTGATTTTATGTGATTGGTATCAGTATCTGTATTTTGTCTGTTCTTAATGAATGTGCAACCAAACATTCTGATCTATTCTTTTGGGATTTAATTGTTTTATTATTTGTTAGGTGGTTTCATGAACCACATGAGGACTCTTTTTAGGGCTGAAAGGAATAGTAAGTAGATTCTGCAAAAATGCTGGATAAATATAGTTCCAGAAAATCAGAAAAAGAAGACTGATCCAAAAGTGCATATCAGTTTTCTCCAAAATAGTGCTCTCATGGCAAGAGATTGTATTTCCCAACTAGCTTTACAGAAATTGCAGATGAACATGCCTGAAGGACAGTAGTTTAGGAAACGTAGCCCATGAGAGCAGTTTTAACAGTCTGGCTGTTACAGGTCCTTTTAGGTTCATTCTCCCTTAATAAAAGAAGAAATGGAGTTTTGTGACCCAGTCTTTGGTAAGCTCATTGTATATAAGTCAATAAGCCACAAAGATGTAGTCTCTTATATTTTATTGAGTCTTTAATGTTTGAAGTTGTGTCATGGTCAGGAGTGAATTTTTGTAGAGTGAAGGAATTCACTTTGCATCTTATAATGAGAACTCTGCAGATTTAGAGATAACTCAAACTCTAAAACCTTCTTTGTTTTTTCTTACTGGTACTTTTTCATTATTGTACAGCAGTTCATGGGAGTTTATGTAATTCAAATGAATCTACATATTGATAATATTTTTCCCTCTTTATCTCCTTCTACTACACATCATTCACCCTGAAATCTGTCCTGCAACCAAATCCCAAGTATAGTATTCACTTTTAAAATAAAGCTATGTTCATTATGTTCCGACATACTAGCTTTACTCTAATATATTTATTTTATTTAAGCACTCAGAACAACTAAGTTGTTGCCTAGTTACCATTAGATTTCTAAAGGATATATAGGAGTTCTTTTTTCTGTTTTCATTCACATATCTTACAAAAGCGAAGTTTTAATAAGTGCTACATTCACCCACATATATCACTTTCTGCACAAAGTGCAGCTTTAAAAGTCCTTACTTGTTTCTCCAAGCCTTATTTTCGGAACTCATGAAAAAGTAATATTTAAAGATAAGGATGGATGGAAAGGAACAGTAGGAGGATACAGGTTCTAGTGCTTAGGTCCTAGTGAATTTATTCTATGACAATGAGTATCTAAAGTAATAAGATGTACAAAATAATAAGAATAGTTTATACCAAATACAAGGAAATCCCTTATTACCATTAAGAAGTACAATGTAATTGTACTTCTTAATGTACTTTTCACCAGGTGTTGGCATGTACAAACATGTATAGACATTTCTGTTTATGTGTTCATATAAGCGCTCTGTTTATATACACAAACATTTCTGTTTATGTATTCATTATTAACATCTTCCTTTCTTTTTGTGGAACAAAACTAGAATTTTAGCTTTCAAATTTAAAATGAGACTTTTCTCTGTCTAAAACATATAATGTAGAATAATAAGGTTGAAAGGGACATTGGACCCATGGCAGGAGATCCTACACCATTCCAGATGGGATGGATACACATGATCATAGAAAGAATAACAGAACACAATTAACAAGAGCTGGAAGAAACCCTGGAAGTCCTCTAAGAGAACAGGAGGCTTGCTCCTTTATAAAAAGAAAATACTATTAACAGGAGTCGTGAAATGTTTTATACACATGTTTCAGAATTATGTTTCACTAGGATCAGGAAAATTACTGGTACATATTGTCTGATGGCATCCACTATATTTTTCAATCTGAGTTGAAATAGAGAAATAGAGAAAAGGGAACCCTTCACTTCAGATCTGGATTTGGCAAGAATATAAGTAACTGATCCTTAGCCATAATGTTAAAATTGCTTTATTTATGTAGCTTTTCTCGCTGACAGCAGAAACCAAGCAGGAATCATGCTTTTGTGATACAATTGTGACATTGTTTCCTCTTTTTTACTAGTAATGTTTGAAGAATTTATATAAAACAATGTTTCCATATACACTTTGTATAGTATATATTTAAAGAACTTTAATTTTTTTGATGACACATAAACTTTTGTTATGGATTTCCGTAATTATTTTATGGGAATATATTCCTGTTGAATTAAAAGTATGAATTTTTTTTTCATTCCCCCCCCTCCCATAGGCTACCATTAATAAGTTAAATGCTGAACTTGCTAAAGGACCACAAGAAGTTGCTACATATATACAAGAGATCCAGAAACTTCAGACTTCAGTTAATGAATTTGCACAGAAAAATCAGGTAAAAATATTGTTATTTGTGTTTTGAAAGCTATAGATTGATGATCTTGTTCAATTCTAAAGATAAAGTCTTATCAGTTATACAAATCATGAAGCCTCTGATATTACTTATTGAGGGCATTGACTTGTTCCTCTTCCAACATGACAAAATTAAGCCAAAATACTCATGTATTTTGAAAAACAAGTCAGGGATGCTAGTCCTTTAGGAACCTTGGATTGATATGAAATACCATTATATTACCTCATGCACTATTTTTCTGTTGATCCTAATGCAGCAGGTATCATACTTTCTATTCTTACAGCATTTATATAGTTATACATACTTGCAGAACATTATCTTTGGTTCTGAAGCTCACATGGTTATGGCTGCAACTGAGCTTGCAAGCAACAGGAAAATTGAAATTGCATCTTCTCAGTTTAGGGTCCTTCTTGATAGTATAGTAGAATAATAAAAATCCAAACTCAGAATATTGTCTTATTACAAGAAAAATAACGGAAAACTTCATTTTGGGGCCCCCAGTGGTATATGTAGTCATGCCTGTTTTTATATTAAAATACTAACTTTGCATTTTTAATCCATCTGCCTATTTTATTTAAAATTAATGAAATACAATCTTAATTATATCTACAACTCAATTTTAGAAACTAGTGGAAAAATTAAAAAAGAAAGAATTGGAATATACTCAGTTAGAAGAGAGACAAAATGAAGAATCATTGGGTAAAAGGAATCTGCAAGCAACTCTTAATCAAAAGGAATTGGACTGTCAACAACTTCAGGCAAGACTGTCTGCATCCGAGGACTCATTACAGAGATTGCAGAAAGAATTGTGTGAAAAGGGAGAAGCAAGCCAAAAACTTAAGGAAGAATTGTCAGAAGCTGAAGCCAAAAACCAGCATCTTAAGGCAGAATACAAGCAGCTACAACAACAAAGGGAAGAACAAGAACAGCGAAGCCTGCTGCTTCAAAATGAGCTCAATCAGGTAAAATTAAGTTTATCCATTCTTAAGCAAATAAATTATAAAGCCTGATTTCACTTATTGACCAAGAATACCTTTTTTCATAGTTTAGACAGAAACAAAACTTTTTTTAAAGAAAACAGCCAACTGCAGCATGCAAATACCGTCTGTAAACCATTGTTTTAAATTAATGACATAACTCAAATAAAACAGTCTTAGAATCTTAGTATCATACAAAACTAATCCTGAAAGTAGCATTTAGCTTAAGCAGATTAAGAAACAGTGTTTCTCCCTCCTGCCTCTACGTTTGATTTCAAAGACACTTTACCTGCAATAAACCAGAACATTACTTTATGACTAAAATTATTCTGCCAATTAGCAATTAACTTTTTCTCTGCCTCTGGAGCTTTCTGCTATGTTAGTTTTTTGTCTGACTTAAGCTATATTTAAGTGTACATAGATATTAATAGGTTCCCCTTAGAGTTAAGCAAGAACATTAATCACTATTAGCTGGTAATATCTTGTGGCCAGCAGAATCAACTTAGGTCTTTCCCACTTCTCCCTCTGGTATGTTAGACATGATCCCTTGAACCCTGGTCCTTTTCCATCATCACTTTTAGTGATCTTCACTCCATCTTGGATATTGCAGCTCTTTCACTAGCCAAAACTGTATAAATCCAGCAGTTAGTTTTCAGCTAACCAGCTGCTTTTCCCCGTCTCCAAAACCCGGAATCTTTTCCTGCTAGTCTTTCAGATAATTTTCATCTCTTCTCTTCCATCCCCTGTGAGAGCTGTACATGAAAACTCTTTATCTACTCCAATTTAGTGCTTTCCAAGCTAAATGAATCAACCTCCACATACAGTTTGTATGTTTTGGGTAATCTCATGATACAATAGCAGACCGTGTTTACTTGCTCACCTCTTCCCAGTTCGCATGTTTAACTTGTCTGAAGAAAAAAAAACCCTGTAGATTATTCTGTGGTTTGAAGTCAGTTAAGACAATCTAGTCATATAAATGTATTATACTAAATATACATATTGGGTTTTATACAAATAACGGAGAGCCAATGTTAAGGTACTGGACCATCCAGGTTTAAGTTCACTCTTGGGCATGAAAGCTAGCAGTGTGACATCTGTCCAGCTATCTGGACTAGACCAATAGACTTTATCTACTGCAGTAGATAAAGATCTGCATTTATTTATTTAGCGTATGGCAAATACATGGACTTATAGTAGTTCAAAGATCTGCAATCATTAGTGAAGAGACTTTTATCTTGCAGTGGATTGATTTGGGAAAACAAAATATAAGGCTGCTCTCATTATTTGAGCTGCAGTCTATTTGCGATTGGAAGAGAAGCATGAACTGAGTCATCCCATGGGCCAGACTTTTTGACTAGGTTGTGTGTGGCTGTCCACAACTTACTAGGACTGAATGTGTTGATAGCATTTGTATGCAAGCATGGCATGTTCATCAGAATGAAACTTGTTTTCATTTCCAGTTACACAATAAACTTCTGGAAACAGAACATCAACTTGGGGAAGCACAGGGCCGACTAAAAGAGCAGAGACAGCTATCTAGTGAAAAGCTGATGGAAAAGGAACAGCAAGTGGCTGACATTCAGTTAAAACTTTCACGTGCTGAAGAGGAGGTAAGAATTAAATACAGAATATAATTTTGCTTGAGTTGAATTTGTATTTTGTAATTAGTAACCAGAAAACTTTGTCTTGCATGCTGTCTCTTCCCTTTGCTTGCTTTAATTAAATATATCTTCCAAAATTCCTCAATCCTTCATTAAACCTAATGGATCAGGGTATTAATCCTTCATCATTAGGCTGGGAGTGTTTGATGTCTGCTTCTCAAGATTTTTTCAGGGTTAGGTCCAACTTTTGCCTGGCTTTAACTGAGTATGTGTAAGAATTATAAAGATTATTGTTTTTGCTGCCTAATTAATGATTGGTATCTAAAAATTACAATTTTCTGAGAATAGTTGATAATGAGAAACAACAGAACTTTATTTTTCTATGCATCTTTCCTAATGAAAAATGCCGAATGTAATATAGGAAACAATCACCTACTGTTATAATGTTATTATAACATTTTGATTTTGTTGGAAAAGTTGTTAAAGTGACTGATTTTTATTTAAAAACAAACAAACTTTTAGGTCAAGTATAACACGACTTCTGATTTAATAAAAAAAGCATCTGATGTAAAATACTTCAGTATTAGAGTAAATTATAAACTATTAAACTACTAAATTGTGCTTGTCAGTTTTCAGTCAACAGTCTGTGACTATTTTTCTAAGCTAAAGGAAAAAGCGGCAAATACAACTGAATTGCAACATCAATTAGACAAAACGAAGCAGCAGCATCAAGAGCAGCAGAATCTTCAGCAAAGTACGACAGCAAAACTACGAGAAGCCCAGGTAAGAGAATTTTGCTGCTGAGAAAAAAAGCCCAACGTATTTCTAGTGTGCTAGAACAGAGTTCCCCAACCTTTTCGGCTTTGTGGACCAGTGGGGAGGGGAGAAGGGATGGTTCCACATGCATGGCGGACAAGTGTACACGTGCATGCAGCTCCATTTGAGTGAGCGATGGGCACGCACGCACGCACGCATGCACGCCGCTTGTGCAAATGGAGAGCGTGCACATGGGCTTGCTGCTGCACGAGTAGGGATGCGTGCACTCCCACGGCCCAGTTCCAAAAGGCTCAAGGCCCGATAGTGGGCCACGGCCTGGAGGTTGGAGACCCTTGTGCTACAAGAAGAAATATTTTTGTTAAAATGCAGGTTATAGTTACTACTACAAGATAAGGAGCTTGATAGAATTAAGTTTTGATGATTTATAAATGGACTGTTATGCTATTTAATGGAACTCTCATTAGGCATGACATATCAAGTGGCTCAGAATTTGACATATTTTTGTTTTGAAGCATTGTTATAGGCAACTGCATTTCAGAAGCTCAGTTCAAAGTAGGAATTGACCTTCAAATCTATATATTTCATAATACGTAGCACTTTATCATTATTTGATAGTAAGAATTTGTGGCAGATACCATTAATTCATTTGTATGGGCTTTAGAGATGTATCATGTCTTTTTCTTTCTTCTTTTTTTCTGAAAAATGAATAAAAACTTTAATTTATGTTATAAACAAACTCATTTTCTCTTGTATGTTCCTCATGACAAACATTTTATTTTGATTGTACTTTTTAACTTTCATGGTTAAACTTTCTATTTAATTACATGAGGAAGAAAAATAGCTTCAAGTTGTTTTTGTTAAAAAGGGGGCCAGGAGCTCTCTCTCAATATAGTATGCAGAAATTATGTTCCTAGATATATTTAGCGATTGTATTCCCCCTTTCCAAGAATGATTTAGAGCAAGTTCTACGTCAGATTGGTGATAAAGATCAAAAAATCCAAAACCTTGAAGCCCTGCTACAAAAGAGTAAGGAGAATATTTCTCTGCTAGAAAAAGAAAGGGAAGATTTGTATGCAAAAATTCAAGCTGGTGAAGGAGAAACAGCAGTTCTAAATCAGTTACAGGAGAAGAATCATGCTTTGCAGGAACAGGTAAGAAGTTTTCAAAGTAAAAATTCCAAATTTGTTAGACGACAGTATTTTAAAAGTGACATATCTTGTTACTTGATGGGTCACTTCTTGTTGCCTAAAGTCCCTATTGCAGGTAGTCCTCAACTTACAACCACAATTGAGCTCAGAATTTATGTTGCTAAGTGAGAAATTTGTTAAGTGAGTTTTGACCCATTTTATGGCTTTTCTTGCCACAGTTCTTAAGTGAATCACTGCAGTTGTTAAATTAGTAACACGGTTGTTAAGTGAATCTGGCTTCCCCATTGACTTTGCTTGTCAGAAGGTTGCAAAAGATAATCACATGCAACCGTCATAAATATGAACCAGTTGTCAAGCATCTGAATGTCAAATCACATGACTATGGGGATGCTGCAGTGATCATAAGTGTGAAAAATGGTCATAAGTCACATTTTTCAATGCGGTTCTAATTTTGAACAGTCACTAAATGAACTGTTGTAAATCGAGGACTACCTGTATTGCACTAAGAATTAACTATATTAAGGTTAGATGTGGGGCAATGGAGGAAACAAGACAAAGGCTTAGAAGTGGAGAGTTTGTTAGGAATAAAACTCTTTTATGAGAATTTTTGGAAGGAAGCTAAAAATCCAAAGCTGCTTTTCCCATTATTTTTCATTCTAACAGACAGGGCCAATTTTGATTGATCTCTCTGAAGGAAGGATTCAGGACTGCCCTGCATAGTGAGTAGAGTTGTTGGGTCCAGCTGAGGTAACTTAGAGTCTAGCTTTGTTCTATAGTTCTGTAGCCGGAAGTGATCTAAAAATATCTTTTAGAAGAGCTAGGTCTAGGTTGCTTTTCAAAAACACAGTGATGGAGGGGTCATTGTAATCTCCCAGGAATGCTGTTCGGGCATGTGGGCAGTGACAGAAAGCCAGACTCTGTGGTCTGTCCAGATAATATTCCTTTGGTATGGACCCAGAGGAAATATTTTGATCCAGATCTTTAACAGACATGCAGAAACCACTTGAAGAAGAAATTGCCAAGGATAGCAAGATCTTGAGACATAAAATATCAGGACTGGGCCACAGCCAGTTTTTATTTCAATATTTTATCATTGTTTTTCTTTATTTTGCATATAGGTAACACATCTGGCAGAAAAATTGAAGAATCAATCAGAAAGCCATAAACAGGCCCTAGAAAATTTGCATGAGCAAGTGCAGGAACAGAAATCCCATTTAAGAGCATCTCAAGATCATGTTCTTTCCTTGGAAACAACTATCAGTGAGCTACATAATCAGCTAAGTGAAAGTAAAGAAAAAGTAATGCAACTTGATTTGCAGGTGATCTAACTTTATATTTTTACTTATGTAAAATATAAGGGATAGGAATACTAATTTAATTTTAACAAACCCAGTAACACCTATCTATTAAGCTAAGCTTCAGAAAGTTTTAAATTTGTAAGCATTGTATACACTGGCTGCATTCGGATATTATGTCACTATTTTATTGTGATGAAACTACTCTGAGTGAACCTTGGGCTTAAATGTTTTTCTCTTGTCTCTATGGCACAGCTATGAGAAGATTATTGAAACCTTTGCTTCCATAGATCTTTATCTAATAGCTCATTGTGATGGGGAATAAGCAATGATAAATCTTGGTCTTGAGTATCCCCTTCATTATGACTGCAGTTTTTTCATCTCCGTGAGGGTACTGAGAAGATAGTGTATTGAAGATGTTACTTTGCATTATAGTTTTTAAAAGGTATACATAGATATTAGGTTAGAAAAAAATCAGATGGTGGTGTAATCCCGTGGTCTTCTGGAAGGCCAATAGACAAACATATGAAAGCTTAAGCTTTGGACAGGTGTTCCACAAGGTGTTGGAGGCAAGGGGAAATTCCTGTGTATGTAGCATCCCTGCAGGAAAGTGGACTTTTAGAGGGGGATCAGACCATTTTATTAATGGGATAACTGATACCAAAAACATACGTTTCCCATCCTTCCTTGCCCATCCTTCTTCTGCCGTCCATTGGGGGAGACACAGAGAAGAGTGGCTCCTCTGCTACTGGTTCTTTGATCCATAGAAATTGCAGAACTGGCAGGAAAAGACCTACTTCTTCCCTTTCTCTTTTCTGTCAAGTGGGTCTTTTTGCTTTTGGGAGAACTGGTACCCCAATGACCTGCTTTCCCTCCTCCTCTCCTTGCTGTGAGTGACAAGGCATAGAAAAGAAACGGGAAAGATATTTTTTTGTGCACATTGGAGACTTTTTGACTTTCCTGCTGCCAAAAGGCAAATGGCACTGAAAAGCAGTGGCCAAAGACCTGGACAGATAAAAGATGTCCAATAGTTTCAGGTGGCCAAGTCACCCCTTTAAACTGCTCAGCATAGTCTGTGCAAGCAAAAGACAGACAGTGGGCCAGGATAGGTTGAATTGTCCATGTACTCATTAAATAGTTAATAGGTCTTCTTCATGCCAGGGGGAGCAGGATATACAGATGTGCCACTCAAAAAAGTTTCATAGCTTGATTTAACTATTGGATTACATAGCTTCTTATTCCCGTACTATCATTTGAGTTGTTTGCTTAGATTTTGGTGCCTTATAAATATGCCTTTGTAAATATCAATTTACTTTTGTTTGAAGTGAGTTTAGAATCAAAGATCTGGATGAAATTTTAAAGCAATTTAATGTACTATGACCAAACAGTAAAGTCAAGCATTTTGCGGTCTTTTGTTAAATTATTCATAATTGATAACACATTTTAGAATATAAATGAATTGTAATTTAACAATTTATTTATATGAATTGATTTATATTCATATTCATTTATATGAAACGTATAATGTTTAATTTTTCTGATTGATTTTGGTTCAATTGTATCATTTATATTTTACAATTTAGTAAGTGTATCACAGCATTGTTTAACTCTGTCTGTCTTATCTATCTGTTTATCTGTTGATCTGTCTATCTATCTATCTTCTATCCATTGATAATGCTGTGGTACACTTAGTAAATTGTTCACCCTAGGAAAATCTGAGGTTTTACAAGGTAACAACTGTGTAATATTATCAATATTAAGAGAATATATTTTAATTCTATGTCAGGTAAAAGCAAAGACTGAATTGCTTCTGTCAGCGGAGGCAGCAAAAGCTGCTCAGAGAGCAGACCTTCAGAATCATTTGGATACTGCTCAGAATGCTTTGCAAGACAAACAGCAGGTGAGAGAAATAGAAAGGCCCTATACTGTGGCTTCACAATTAAGAAAGATTTATTTAAAACAAGGTCAATCTTATGAATCATCATCTAACATATGTAACTCCATGATGCTATTTTTATATTTATTTCAAATAGCCCAAATGATACATTTAAAATATATAATTTCTAAATAAAATATAAAATGTTGGGGGAAAATGTTTTTTGGGACTTCCACTTGACTGGACTAGAAGACTGACATTCTAGTCTTCCTTTAGGCCAGTGGTTCTCAACCTCCCTTTGGCGCGATGATGTCATCACGCTGCGACCCTTTGGCGCGATAATGCGGTGTCTCGGTTCCTAAGACCATCGGAAATATGTGTTTTCCGATGGTCTTAGGCGACCCTGTGAAAGGGTCGTTCGACCCCCAAAGGGGTCGCAACCCACAGGTTGAGAACCGCTGCTTTAGGCACAAAAGCCAGCTGGGTGACTTCCTGTCAGCCTAAATCAGCATCAGGATCTGTGACAAGGTGACTAATAAATAAGCCCCTTGTCATACCATGCATTGATAGCTTCCCTATAAAAAACTAGGCATGTTCAAGGTAAAAACAAGTGCACCCTGCAACCATGTGGAGCAAATACTGAGAAAAACTATTTTTTTTATTACTGAGAATTAATTTTCCTGTGTATATTGGCAAGAAGCACATATATTTTATTTACTGCCTTTTTTAGAGTATAATTGGTTTTGATCTGAATTCTACAGGTAAGTAGAATATGTACAAGGATCTCTTAGATTAAAAGAACATCTTGAACATCTTTGTGTGAATTTTTGGTAATTATTCTGTAATAGTTAGTTCCATGTAGCTTTATCCAATATGTGTCCTTCCCAGATATGTGAATTCCAACTCCAGAATTCTCAGCTATGTATGGTCTTACCGGCTGAGAATTCTATATGTTTAGAAGGCAGATTAGGACAGACTTTTAGTGGTATGTATTGACCCAGCACATGTCTAAATTATACCCATCACATTTTAATTATTGTTTTAAGTACAGTGATATTCATAAAAATTATGTTGCCTTTGTTGTAAATGTTGTAGTTACCTGCACTGATGGAGATTATTTATTTATTTATTTATTCATTCATTCATTCATTCATTCATTCATTCATTCATTCATTCATTCATTCATTCATTCATTCATTTTATATGGCTGCCCATCTCATATATGTGACTGGGCAGTGTATAATAAAATAACCAAGTAACCAATTGTAAAAAACGCTATAATACAACAATTAAAAATGCTAAACCATTTAAAATGTTTAAAATATAGCAAGTAAGAACTGGTGGGACTGCAACAACAAGACAAAAGGAAGTGAAAATGAAGCTAAAGGACTTTAGAATTCAAGCAGACAAGCACCTGCCACATAACACCTCAGATTTAACAACTGTTGATAAGAAATATGTAAAAGTCTGAATAGTGGACATGGTAGTACCTGGAGAATAGAAGAGAAAGAAGTGGAGAAAAGCACAAAATAAAAAACCCACATATAGAAGTAGAACAATAGTGGCAAAATACTACTAATAGTGATAGATGTATTGGATGCCACCCCAAAACGTCTGCAGCATCATTTGAACACCATCGGCATTGAAAAAAATCCCCATAAGTCAATTACAAAAGGCGGCTTCACTTGGAACAGCTTGCATCCTGCACCAATACATTTAATACCATCAAGCATCCACACCTGCCTATCGAAGGTCCTTGGGAAAGACTGAATTAGTGGATAAAAATGCCAAATCAAGTCTAAACTTCTGTCTGACTATGTGACAAGCCATAGTAATTTTTATTTTATATACTGGATGTTTTCAGATATAAAATGTTTGTTTCATATTTAAACTAATGTCACTGTACTAGATTGTCTAAAATGATTTTTTTTTAAATTATTGCTAATAGGAACTAACAAAAATCAGCACTCAGTTGGATCAAGTTGCTTCCAAGCTGCATGACAAAGAAGAATATTGTATACAGCTGGAATCCAGTCTTAAAGAGTACAAAGAAAAGCACCTTAATTTAGAGCAAAAAACAGAAGAGCTGGAAGGTCAGCATAAGGTTTGTATTTCTTTCTTTCTTTTAGTTCATATTTCCAATTGTGGCTGGTGTCCGTATGGAGAGGCGATGAGAAAGGTAGAACAGCTGATGCAAAGTATAGTCATTATTAAATATGAAATGAGCGGCTCAAACAGAAACTGATTTCACATAGAAGCAGATAGGAAAATCTTAAGGACAGTCAAGAAAAGTCAAATCATGTTTAACTGTGGAAAGTGTGAAAGAAAGATAAAGATTCGTATTTTTCTTATCCTTGCTGTAACACAAAAGAACCAGTTATGTTTTTTGGTCCATAGCAGCAATCTTTGGATCATAGAAGTCACAGAGAATTTTTGCTACACTCTGCTGGTTTTTGTTTGTATGCCTTTTTTCATTTTTCATTTGGAATATGACTAACACAGATTTTTAGAATTATAAAAATCGATGCTTCTCTGCCTAACTTTCTCCACAGAAAAAATTCTGATCACCTAAATCCTCACCGATTGCCTAGATATGAACCTTGCACAAGATATTTTTACCTCCCTTTCGACCACACTGTAGAAACAACAGAATGGCAAGAATGTCTTGAGAAATAGAAAATAGGAGGAAATGGCAAACCTGAGACTGTATAGGAGAAGAAAGATGACACGTATTGTCAAAATAAAGTCTAGAAAAAAAGACAATAATGTATTTTAGTCATTGAGAAATAAAGATACATATACTAAAACAAACAAAGCAAAGTTAATCCAACAATGACTGTTGGCAACCATTGGTAGGTCAAGCTCGCACATAATGAAGCAGAATTTTGCTGCTTTTAGAGAGAGATTTTTTTCCTCATCTGTCTGCAAGAGAAAATAGTTTCCTCAAGTTAGTCCTTTCTTTTGTTTCCTATGCTAATTCAGCCTGGAGTATTGTTATCTTCTAACGAATGTTGCAGTGTTGAGGAAACTTAATTATTTATTCTGTTCAAGTCAGTAACAAACTAAGAAGGTGCAGCACTTAAGTATTCTTTAAGTTCTGTAGGCATTCAGTTCATAAAGGACCAAATTGAATGGCTAAGGCCTGTGTTAATGTGCTGGAAGCTCATGGAGTCTGGGGTAAATGGCATATTTGTGCCTGTTCTGTGTTTTCTATTTTCTTTGCTTCCTTCCACACTGAGGTTGACTTGTTCATCAGGCAGACTCTTGTCAACAAGATTGGTGGAGGTCATATTTCTAACAGTCTACTGATCAACAAAAGACTATATTTGTTTTTGTCTGCCTGGATAATCAAACTCAAAACAGCAGGAACCAAAAGGGAGAATATTTGCTTCTAATCCCTTTTACCAAAGCAGTTTAAATTGTTCCTTAGTAGTTTTAAGTTTTAAAAATTTATGGTGCTAATGATAAGGAAAATACGTGTAGTTTGTAACCATAGTAATAACTGCTACAAATTACTACTGTAACTGTTAGTGGGTGAGGAAAACTAGAAAACAGATTTCTATACTCAGTCAGACATTGATCAACTTCATAGAGAAACTTTACTTATTTATTGAAGTAAATACATTGGAACAACAATTAAATAATGAGATTTGAAATTGCAAAAAAGTATCAGCAACAACTTTGACAAAAAAATTGAAATGCAAGAAAGCAGATTGCTTTATTTGAAATTTGTACATACATTTAAATGATATTTGTGTGATGTAAACAAGCATGCATGCATGCCCAATCCAGTAATGACAAAAACAATAAAAAAAACTAATGAATGCAAGTACAACTCTGCAAAATAGAGAATAACAATAAATAAACGAAACTAACAATGGAGCTAAGTTATAAAATTAGACTAGAAATAAAATAAATAAAATGTTAAAAGATACTAGTAATCTACAAGAATTAAAATAAAAAATCTTAAGATTAGGTTTGGGGCTAAAAAATTAGCCTCCAGAATTATCCACTGTAAATGAAATCAGTCTCAGAAGAAAGGAAAATGATTGCTGTTAGCACATTCAGTTTTGAGGTTCTCCAAAAGTTTACAGGAGATAAGCATATAACAATTGTGCTCAGCCTTGATCCTGTCCATTAAGGACATTCTCCATTTGGGTTTTGTTTCAAATTCAAAGATCAAACTTGCCGAGGCAAAATATGTTGTAGCATATTAATAAATAAGTAGGTAGTATCAGCAATCAAAGCTATGTTTCTATAATTACAATTAACCACAGAAATTAGTTTCAGTGAACCTGTTGTAGTTTTCTTCATGAACCAAAGGACTGATTGGTGAAATGACTTTTTTTTAACTTAATAATTTTATGCAAAAGGTTTTCTTGGGAATACTGTGCAATCTGGGCGTTTGGTCATATTTTGTAGTCATTGTCAACTGGCGTTGCTTTTGACATATGCTATAACTAAATGTTTACCCAGAAGAGATGACTAGATATAAGGATACCACTCTGAAAATTTGGAGGAGGATAGGATAAGAAAGGTTGGAATTCCTATTGTTTTAGACTCTACTGAGGCTAGTTTGACTCATGCAGAATGAAATGTTTTGACAGTCCATATTCATATTTTTCCCCCGTCGGAGCCTTCTTGTTTCCCCTCATTGGAAAGGAACAAGGAACTCAGAAACACATTAACAAGGATCTTGGTGACTTGGCTTGTGTCCCACCAGCTCAGTGTTCTGCAGGCCCTGCTGGATATGAGATGTTTCATTGGCAAGCTACATTCATGGGTCTTAACGACAGCCCATATCAAAGCGGTGTTTTCTTTCTGACAATTTATTTCCCTATAGACTACCCTTTTAAACCATCCTGGGTTGCATTTACAACAAGAAACCTAGGGATGCATTTACAATGCAATTTTCTTTTTTGTTGGCCAGTTTTTACCAATTNGGCTCTTGGTGACTTGGCTTGTGTCCCACCAGCTCAGTGTTCTGCAGGCCCTGCTGGATATGAGATGTTTCATTGGCAAGCTACATTCATGGGTCTTAACGACAGCCCATATCAAAGCGGTGTTTTCTTTCTGACAATTTATTTCCCTATAGACTACCCTTTTAAACCATCTAGGG
>QLTV01000769.1:757936-774177 GCA_003457575.1 Thermophis baileyi | reverse complement strand
CTTGGGCAGTTTGAGCTTCCTGAGTTGGCGCAGAAAGAACATTCTTTGTTGTGCTTTTTTGATGACGTTTTTGATGTTAGGTGTCCATTTTAAGTCTTGAGATATGATAGAACTTAGAAACTTGAAGGACTCTACTGTTGATACTGTGTTGTCTAGTATTGTAAGAGGTGGAAGTATGGGAGGGTTTCTCCTAAAGTCTACCACCATTTCTACGGTTTTGAGTGTGTTCAGTTCCAGATTGTTCCGGTCGCACCACAAGGTTAGTTGTTCAACCTCCCGTCTGTATGCAGATTCATCGTTGTCTTGAATGAGACCAATCACTGTTGTATCATCTGCAAACTTCAGTATTTTAACAGAGGGATCTTTTGAGATGCAGTCATTGGTGTATAGAGAGAAGAGAAGTGGAGAGAGCATACAGCCTTGGGGGGCTCCTGTGCTAATTGTGCATTTATCTGATGTGATTTTGCCTACCTTCACCTGCTGCTTCCTGTCTGTTAGGAAGCTTATATCCATTTACAAGTGTGTTCAGGTACCGCTAACTGGTTTAGTTTAGTTAGAAGAATGTCCAGAATGATGGTATTCAATGCTGAGCTGAAGTCTACAAAGAGGACCCTTGCATAGGTCTTTGGAGATTCAAGATGTTGTAGGATGTAGTGCAGAGTCATATTAACAGCATCATCTGTCGATCTATTTGCTTGGTAGGCAAATTGCAAGGGATCTAACAGCAGATCCGTGATGGTTCTCAGGTAGCCGAGCACTAGCCTTTCAAAGGTCTTCATAACTACAGATGTTAGAGCAACCGGTCTGAAGTCATTCAGTTCCTTGATGGAGGATTTCTTCGGCACTGGAATGATAGTAGAGCATTTGAAGCAAGAAGGAACATAGCACATCTCTAGTGATTTATTAAAGATGCGGGTAAAGATGGGGGCCAGTTGGTCAGCACAAGTTTTTAAGCAAGAAGGAGTTATCTTGTCTGGACCTGGTGCTTTTCCTGGCCTTTGTCTGTGAAATAGGCTTTGCACCTCATTCTCTGTAATTACCAGAGGTGGTGGGCCCAGTGGGATGGGGTAGGTTGTAGGAGGCTTGGCTGTTGTTGGTGTGTCTGAGATGGGGGTTGTGGAGATGGGTGGCAGTAGTTTTCTCTCAAACCTGCAGTAAAACACATTCAGGTCATCTGCCAGTTGTCTATTTCCTTCAGCATGGGAAGGAGGTTTGCTGTAACCGGTGATGTTTTTAAGAGTTTTCCACATGTTTGCTGGTTCATTTGTTGAGAACTGATTCCTTAGCTTTTCAGAGTAGCTTCTTTTTGCTGCTCTGATCTCCCTTGTTAATACGTTTCTGGCCTGATTGTACAGCATTCTATCACCTTTTCTGTAGGCTTCCTCTTTGGAACGACGTAGCTGCTTAAGTTTAGCTGTGAACCAAGGTTTATTGTTACTGTATATTCGCAGGTTTCTGGTCGGCACACATAGGTGTTCACAAAAACTGACATATGATGTTACAGTATCTGTGAGTTCATCCAAGTCTGCAGAGGTATCTTCAAAAACATTCCAATCAGTGCAGTCAAGGCAAGCCTGTAGCTTTAGCTTTGCCGCCTCAGTCCAAGTCCTCACTGATTTAATTGTTGGTTTCATGGTTTTAAGTCTTTGTCTGTAAGCAGGTACAAGGTGAATCATGCTGTCTAGGACCGTGATGGCGAACCTATGGCACGTGTGCCACAGGTGGCACGCAGAGCCCTCTCTGCAGGCACGCAAGCCGTCACCCCAGCTCAGATCCACCGCGCATGCGCGCGCGCCTCCTGCCGGCCAGCTGGTTTTTGGGTCTCTGCCGCACATGCGCGGGGGGCGCATGCACGGGGAGCATGCGCACATGCGTTGGGAGCATGCACGCATGTGTGGGCAGGGCACGTGGGGGGGAGTTGCGTGCACATTGCATTATGGGTGCGCGCACGCACACACTTTTGGCACACGACGACAAAAAGGTTAGCCATCACTGGTCTAGGACATGGGTATCCAATCTTTTGGCTTACCTGGGCTTCATTGAGTGGAGAGGAATTGTCTTAGGCTGCATATAAAATATATAATATAGTTAATGTACATAAATCACATAATAATTTTAAAAGTTTATGATTTTGTGACCAGCTGTCCAGGGCTGCATGGAGCCATGAGTTGGAAAGGCCTAGTGTAGGAGAGAAGTATGTTGGGAAAATATACTTGCTGTTTGCTGTGCATGGTGAATTAATACAAAATAAATATTTTATTGTGTAACCCATAGCTCAATTTCACTGATCAGAATGATAAAGAACTGGACTGAGACAGAGTGAATGTCCCAAAGTCACCCTGACGGTTTTTGATTTCTAAGGTGGGACTAGAACTTAACAGTCTCCTGGTTTCTAGGCCAACACCTTAACCACTACATCAAACTGGCTTCATTTTCAAAAGTTTCATTGTATTTTACTGATGGCAGATGGTCTAGGAACCTATGAATGCAGGGAGGGTTTTCAAAAGTCTCAAGTGATTGAATGAGAAAAAATACCATTAGTGCAGCAAATTTTTTTCTTCCATTGCTTGTAGTTGTATTTTTGCGGATCATTTTTGTCAGCTGAAGTGATGTATTCTTGTGATACTTTGCTAGCAGACCTTTATTGTAATTCATATAGGTGATTTATTCATCTTTTACCTAAAAGAACATTGTCAGTTGTAACTCATGAAGTAGCTCTGGAGTGTTAGTGATTCTTTGCTTTCAATTTAGGTTACAGAAGAGAAGCTAGCTTTGGCTCAAGAAGAATTGATTTCTAATAGAAATCAAATTAGTAATCATAACCAATTGATCAAAGAACTTAAGACAATAAGATCTGCACTGGAACAGGATGTATCAAAAAAAGAACAGCAACTGAAAGAACAAGAGAAGTTGTTACAGGAAATACAGAAAGATAAGGTAATGTGCTTTTTAATCCTTTGAACCAGGGGTGGGTTCCTCCCGGTTCGGACCGGTTCGCCTGAACCGGTAGCAACCCGCTGGTGACGTCATGGAGCCAGTTTGGTCGGTGCTGGTCCGTGGACGCCGCCATCTTTTTTTTGTTATTTTTTTTTGGGGGGGAAAAATTTGTTTTGGAATTTTTTATATTTTTTTCTTCTGCGCATGCGCAGAAGCCGAGTTTCTGGCACTGTGCAAGCGTCACCATCTTGTTTTTGGGTTTTTTTGGGGGGGAAATTTTTTTGGATTTTTCGGCACTGCGCATGCGGGAGGAAGCGAACCGGCAGCGAGGTAAGTTAGAACCCGCTCCTGCTTTGAACTATATATAGTATGAACAGGATAGTATACGTATCTATATCTACAATATAAGTGGAAAAATTATTTTTCCTTTGGTTGTTGAAGCTGGAAGGAATGGTCATGTTACAATACTAACTATTATATTCATGTAATAGAGAGTACTCAAGTATTAATTGTATCTTGAAAGATGATTTTCTTGGCTATTAAGAATAGAATACTTTATTGGCCAAGTGTGATTAAACACACAAGGAATTTGTCTCTGGTGCATAAGCTCTCAATGTACATGCAAAACAACAAAGTAATAATGATCATAATATCAAAGTAATAATAATCATAAAGATGATACCAATAAGAGAAAGTAATGGAACAAACGAGAAGGATAAAAGTAATACAGCCATACTACTTAGCATCAATTCAGCAAGTGGTTCTTTAGCCCCCAGCTGCCAGTTGTATCAATTGTACAATTATCTTTCTTTGAGTCAAGAGATTTAGTTCTCTAATCTCAAAGCAACAAATAGTAACATAGTATCTTTGAAATTCAATTCAATAAATTATACAACATAAATAGCTAGGTTTATCCATAGTACATGAAATAATCATATTTACCTCTTGGAAGAGGAAGTATAGAGTCTCCATTAAAAGAATAAATTAAGAGATAACATTGGGATTAGTGGAAAATATAAATTCAGTTATCCATTGACTTTATTTGAATGAATGCTGTTCATTGAAAGTAGTAGCTTCTTTTTGAGTAAATATACATATTTATTAAGGAAGGAATATTTTAAATATACTTGTTTACTTTTTCTGAAGGATTTAAAAGAAAAAGATTTGTTTAATGAAAAATCGAAAACCTCAGAGCTCTATAACATAAATTGCAAACAGGAAGAAGAAAATGTGAAACTAAGGGATGAAATTAGACTCAAGAAACAAGAGTTTGAGAAGGTATGTAAAGTCATAAACATTCCAAGTTTATCAGGGTTATATTGTATAAGGCTTTGGAAAGTGCACATTAACTTTGTTCAAGAATTGTGCTATAAGGCAGCCTAAATGCACTGAGGTGTGATCTTGGCTTTGAGATGAGCTGCTTTAACCTGCTGTTTTGATAAGTATTTTTTCAGCTCCGATGAAAACTTTCCTGCCTAAGCTTACACATTTCTTAGTTGCTTGTTCATTTGTTTGTTCATTTAAAGCATTTATAGGCTGCCCTACTCAAAACTATTTGACTATGAGTAGCACAATAAACCAGTAAAAAGATAACAAAAACAAAATAAGCAACACCAACTAAAATAAATATTACACCAATTATGTAAATATTAACAATTAATTGGCAATTGGGAATTATGTTCATTACACTCTTCCAAACTGGAGCTCTAATCATATTGACCACAAAACCTAAGCACTTTCTTAGGTTTTCACTCCCTCTCTCAAGGGGTGTGCAAGATTGGGGCCATTTCAGAAGGTAGGCACCACCACAGAAAAGGCACACTGCCTTGATCTCAAAAGGTGACATTGTTTCAGGGAGAAAACCAGTGGCATGCCCACCCTCGCAAAAGGCATTTCTGCCAGTAACTCAGTCCTATGCTATCTAGGGTGTTTTTTTGTTTTTTATTTTGTGATAACCAGCCCCTTGAAAGACTAAGAAGCCAGTGTATCTCATAATCTAATGCTGACCACTCGGTAAAACTGTAGCTTTCAATTGATTTTCTAATTGATCTTCAAAGGCAGTATAGACAGAGGTGGGTTTCAGCAGGTTCTGACCAGTTCTGAAGAACTGGTAGCGGAAATTTTGAGTAGTTCGGAGAACCGGTAAATACCACCTCTGACTGGCCCCACCCCCATCTATTCTCTGCCTCCCGAGTCCCAGCTGATCGGGAGGAAATGGGGATTTTGCAGTAACCTTCCCCTGGAGTGGAGTGGGAATGGAGATTTTACAGTATCCTTCCCCTGCCACGCCCACCAAGCCACACCCACCAAGCCATGCCACGCCCACCAAGCCACGCCCACAGAACCGGTAGTAAAATTTTTTGAATCCCACCACTGATGTATAGAGTATGGAGTGCATTGCAATATCCAACTGAGAGATGAATAACTTCAAGTAGGGCCTCACAATCTAGGAATAGCTGCAATAAGTGCAAAGAAGAAATTCTGCAAAGGGAAAGGCCTTACATTTTCAAGTATTGTTCATTAACATAATATAATTCATATATTAGTTTAATTGAATTATTTTTGTTTTTTGTTTTAATAGGAAATATCAAATCAAAAAGATGCCAAACAGCTGTTGATTAAACAGAAATTAGAACTGCAGGAAAAGGTTGATAATTTTAGTACAGCTATGGAACAAGAGAAGAAAAACCAGGAAGTCATGAAAGATCAGTGGAAGAAGAAAGAAGGAGAATTGAAGAAGAAATGTGCTGAGATAGAAGCAAAACTGGTCAGTATGTTTTAGAAACAAATCCAGAGGTGTATCTCCATAATGAGTAAAGTGATTTGTGGAATGATTTACAGAGCCATAATGAGTAATTTTATTATAAATGGAGAGATTCCAATATTCCTTTTTCTTCTTACTTTTTATATTACAGCCAGTGGGTAAAAGGCAAAATTGCTTACGGAATACACTATTCTCTTTTATTCACATTCATTTTAATCAAGCAATGTACAGTCAGTATTTTATCTATTTTATAGATACTTTGATTTAAGTATATCCTTAAATCCTTTTGAGCCCATAACAATCCTTGATGTGTTATGGGCTGAAAAATAAATTATGGTAGGCTTTTCTAGGGAGCACTTGGTTTAAAATAATATTTCTGCTACAAAGTTCATTTCATTGTGATACTGATTAATTGTGCATGAATTGAAGCAATAATGAATTCCAAAAAATAACTAAGATTCTCCTGTAATTTCCTTGATTAATTATTCTTTCCACAGTGTACTGGCTTTTAAAAAAGCCCTGGTCTCCAGTTTGGAAACTCTCTCAAACATTTTGGGAAGTGTTAGTTATGGGTTAGTTAGTTGGAGGAAAAGCAATAAAATCAAAGTTTTAATCTTCAGCTAGTGAATATTTTTGTTGGACAAAATCCCTTCTGATTGGCAACTGAGGTTCCAAGCCAGTTATTTCCCCTACTAATTCATTTTTCTCCACAGAAAGGAACATGCATTTTTGAGGCTTTTTTTCCCCAAAAATGTTATTTTCTTCCTAGAATGATACCTGAACAGACATTTGAAGTGTTGGAAAGAAGATTGTTATATTGAAATGTTTCTCTTGTTTTAGCAAGCTTTGATCAAGAAAAAAGATGAACAGTGTAAAAGTCATGAAGAGGCTGAGTGTAAGCTCAATATGCAGATCACAGCACTGAATGAAAATCTAGGGACAGTGAAGAAAGAGTGGCAAAGCAGCCAAAAAAGGGCTAGCGAACTAGAAAAACAAATAGATGATCTGCGTGGAGAAATTGCAGTTCTCGAAGCCACTGTCCAGAACAATCAGGATGAGAGAAGAGTATTGCTGGAAAGGTAAGTTGCTAAATATGTTTTCAAATGGTTTATTTTAAATTAGGAGAGAGATTCTTTCCATTAGTTATTATAAGTTGAACTTTGTGTAATTTGGGCTAAATCAGATTTTTTTTCCACTTTAAAAAAAATCCTATGGATTCCTATTAAGCTAAGGAAAACAGTAATAGCTAAATAACAGCTAAAATTCATAATCTTAGGTTGAGCTTGATGATTGCGTGAAATTCTAAACTTTCTATATTGCATGTGATAACTTTTATCTGTTGGAGTAATTATATTTGTTACAAAATTCTGCTTGACTGTGAATAGCAAAATACTAACATACTCTTTGAAAATCTTAATGGTCTCTCTCGTTAATCAAAATGTGCATTGTTTTTGTGTTTTGGTTGGAGGCAAGTTGAAACAGTTTTCCATAGAATAGGGGTAATAAAAAGATATTGTGAATGTCAAGATTGATAGCACAGAAATTGATGGTTTAAATTGACAGGCTGCTAATATACTATAGTATTACTTCAACTTGCAAAATATTTAGACTAATGAGAGTTGTGGCGCAGAGGTTAGAATGCAGTATTGCAGGCTAACTCTGCCCAGAGTTCTATCCTGATGGGCTCAAAGTTGACACAATCTTCCACCTTCCGAGGTCAGTAAAATGAGGACCCAGATGTTGGGGGCAGTATGTTGACATTTTTAAATTGCTCAAGAGAGTGCTGTAAAGCACTATGAAGTGGTATATGTATAAGTGCTGTTGCTATTTCTTATTAATAGAAAGGATGTCAAGTGATTTGTTTGTTTAGTGCATTCCATCTCTGCATTTGTTTCATCATAAAGAGAATAGATGATAGATAGTTGAAATATTTGATCTCTGTGGAAATTTCTGCATTTTTTGCTGCAGTCAACCATTTTTGTATAATTACAATTAACAAATGGGAGAGTGCTCTTAGAACAGCTCAGTGCTATTTATTTATTCATGATATAATTATCAGGATGATCTTACTATTCCCAGTTTATGAATACGCTTCCCCCTCCTTTAGTGTTTAAAAGATTATTCACTTATTTACTATGCTCTTCACAGGTGCCTTAAAAGCGAAGGAGAAATTGAAAAGCTTCAAAGCAAAGTCGTGGATGCACGAAGAAAACTGGATGATACAACTGCAGCCATGCAGGAGCTGGGGAGAGAGAACCAGTCACTGCAGGTATTTCATTTTATGCTGAAAGATAATAATTTGTAATTTAATGTTAGTATTATTGTTCAAATTACATAGATAAATAAGTAAGCAACATACCTGAACAAGATATGATGATCTGGTTGGGTTGGCTTCTACTGGTCTAACAATCACTGGTCTTGGATATAGAATACTCTGAGTATATGGAGTGGCAGGGGAAAAGAGGGAATGATTTTCAAGTTTTAACAGCCTGAATTTTGATTACATAGTTTTCATATAATTTGAAGTTTTGATTTAATATTTACATGATATATATTTCTTAAATTTTGCATAGATCAAACATACGCAAGCATTAAATAGGAAATGGGCTGAAGACAATGAAGTTCAGAATTGCATGGCTTGCGGAAAAGGGTTTTCTGTAACAATAAGAAGGGTATGTATGTATGGGAATATATCATGAAGCTTATTTTCATAAAGTGAAATGATATGTGTTAATAAAGTTAGATTAAGAAATAATCTCATACATCCTATTTCTTTGATAGTATGGGACAAATTTATTCAAAATACTGTATATATTTTCTTTTGGACATAGTGACGTGAGAGGTTTGTTAACAATGCCAAGTTTTCACTTGCTTTCATTTAAACTTGATGACAGCACCTGCTTAGCCTTGATAGTGATATATTTCTCTCTTGTTAATATCAACTGCATGTAATATAACTGGAAATGGATGATTGTGATCTTGGAAATAGGAACATTTTATGAAAATACAAACATTTTAAACATATTTCATATGTATTTTAACAAAATGAGCATAAAATTTTTTTCAGAAACTTTTGCTACTTCCAATGCTACATAGGAAAGATAAAATATTTCTTATTACTGTCTGGTTAAACTTTAAATATAGGACTGTTGCTTGGTTGTTTTTGAATTATATCTGTTCACTGAAATAGACAACAATATATGTGTATATAGATAACTTATGGTCCAGTGTCATCCTAACGAAGAAATACATTTTAGTAGAAAACCCGGAATATACTGACCGTTATGTTTTAAATTTATCCCATGCAATACAGCCACTTCTCTTTTTTGTGACTAATTAGGTTAGTGACCATTCTCAAATACAATGGTAATAAATGGTAATAAACAATCATTTTCTGAGCAATGTGTGCATTTATGATCAAATTTTGTATGCCTGATAGCAAAACCCTTGGTATAAAACTGATTTAAGATCTGGTCAGTTTCAGGCAGTAGTGGTGGGAGGGTTCTAATTGACTAATTAAGATTACAGAACTATCACTTGCACTTACTTTTAGGGAATTGCTGCACTGCTGAAAAAAGCAGGTTAGGAAGAGGTAATTGTTTAAGCAATCTCTTCATCTTGCGAGGGGGTAAAAAAAAGGCAGAGGACAAAACTGAATGACACAGTAGCAATCAGTGATCTTCATAGCTGCTCTTTTGCTCTCTCACATGTTTCCTTAGCAACCGTTTTGTTTAATTACCAAGTCATTGGAGTGGAATATGGTTGCTGAATGAGGAGACATGTACTTCTAAAAATAGTCTACATACTTGGTTATTTAAGCTGCTCCACTAGTAATTCAATTTTTTAAAATATTGTAGATTGGGTTTTGCAATATCAAATCATGGTTAGCAAGTTTAGACTTGCATGCTCACCTTTACTTTCCTTGCAAACTATATTCAATTATTATTTATCCTAAACCAAAGCTAATTGTTGCATCAAAAATATCCATGTATGATTTTATGCTTGATGTTTAGTCCTGATTTGAAAAGCAAGCATTCAAGCCTTAATGTGATGTGATTTAACTAATTTTGGCTTAATGTGTTTTTTGAATATAGTCATTGAGGCTTAACAAAGCATGGCTCATGTCTTAGTTTAGGAATAGAGACTCTTTGATAGTGAGAGTGGCAGCATATAAATTTAGTAAATAATAATACTAGCTTATATTTTAGCAGGGATGTGTTCATAACTTTTCTTTTTTTGTTTTTCAGCACCACTGCAGACAGTGTGGAAATATTTTCTGTGCTGAGTGTTCCTCAAAGAATGCCTTAACTCCTTCTTCTAAGAAACCTGTTCGTGTCTGTGATACTTGTTTCAATGATCTACAAGGATAATTACTCACAACTCTTACATGTTATGCTAGAGTAAAATTTCTGTTATGCACTTCGTACAATACTCAGACTACTATTTTGGGTGGGCACCGATTGTAACAATTGGCAAAATTATAGTATAGTGTTTAACTGCTAAAGTCAAACAATTGTACTTCTTGTGAAGTTGAAATTATCTGTGACTTATTTGATTTTGGTCAGAGAGCTTCTGTGTCAAGTTTATAAGTCTCCAATGACTTGTAAATAAAATTAAAATAGAGGAGTTATAATGTATTTTTTTATCGTAATTTGTTGGTTCAAAAACAACCCCTTTAAACAGTTTTGCAGGGATTTTGTGTTTCAATTATTGCTGCATAAGTATAACTTAATGATTGTTCAGAAATGTATAAGGTATTAATAGCCTCAAACAAGCAGCTTTTCGTGTCTTTCCCCCCCTCTTTTTTCTTAATTTTTTACTGTGAGTTCCTTTTTATGATAATGTCTAGTTAGTGGAAGCTGCCTTGAACTCTCAAGATTGTCAAGCTGTTTTTCTATAGTATCACTGTACAATATATGTCACAGAAAATGAAAAGCAATCCCAATACTATAGTGTAGATCTGATATTTCTTCTCTAAGAATATGCTGCATCCTGTTGAAAATAGTTGGGCTACATCATCTTTGATATGCAAATTCCTATGCTCCTTTACATTTTTTTGTACTATTTAAATATGTTTGCACTGTTCTCTCTGTCTTATTCACAAGAAATATTGCCTGGAAGATCCAAGCATAGCAAATTCTGGTACTGAAAGATTATGATAATTATTAATTATTTTACAATTCCAATGAAAGGAATTGCAGGGGAACATTCAAGGTGCATGTTCCCCATTTTAATTATTATTATAAATCTTTGTCCTCCTTAAAATTTGGAATGAAACACAGCACTGCTGAAGATTGAAGAGAAACCTAAATTCTCAGTAGTTTCTCTTGTTTTCTCTAATCATGGAGTTTATTAAAAAGTAATGTTATATTTTATTCATCTGAAAGTTAGTTAAAATTACTGTTTTTAAACTAATAGGTGGATAACAACGGTTGTTTTAGTTGAAATTGGGATATACATAACACTACTATGCACACTGTGGTGATATAAAATAATGCACTGGTAAAATCTAGTTTAGTAAAATATAGTTATTAGTAAAATATAAGGTAATATTTAAAATCAACTTTTCTTTGGATTTGTAACCTGTTTGCATGGGAGATGAGTGCAGCTGTAGACATAGAAATGAATATGAAGTAGGGAAAAAAGTAACACAAATAGTTTAATAAAGATATATTGACAGAGAGGGCTTTCCATGTAGCAGATTCTAGTTCTACTACTTGTATCTCCAAATAATAAATTCACAGGTACCGGTACTAGGGTTTACACACCATTTTTTCTTGTCTGAAATCCTGGAGAAAAATTAGTTGTGAACTATACAATTTTGTATCATTAGATTAAAAGTCTTAAAGATTATGAATCCGCATGAGATAAAAATGTCCAAATGGTCAAATATGAATATAATGTACAGAGGTCAAATCTTCTACGTCAGCTATTCATATAGTCTACAACAGAGGTACAATTCAGATGCTATCCAGCTGTTTTATTCATTATCACTTTAATCTGGAAAAAGATAAAATATGAAGTATTCATGCTAGGAGCTGAAGTTTATTGGGGCTATCTTCTGATTTATCTTAGTTGATTAATTATATATGGAACTCTTCATCTCATAAATTAGCATATAAAGAAACTGATTCACAAGGGGGAAGTAATATTTTTTTAAGATGATGCTTGTATGTGTTGTAGCAGGTGTCATTTTGGAAATGGCTTCCTATATAAGATGAGGAGGAATTCTTTTCCAAGGTTGTATCTGTTACTTGCATTTTTTCTAAGTATTTTTAAAAGGATATTAAAAACAAGCAAACTATCTGCTCCTCATTTAAGTGGGGATTTGCTTTCATTGCAGTCCCTAGACGTTTTACACACATTCACACACACATGGATAAAAGTTCAGCTTGTCCAGAGAAAGGAAATGAGGTTGATCTGATAGTTTAAACATTGAAAACTCAGGAAGAGCAAGGTATAGCATTGTCACTTGCACTATGCACTTTTTAGTGTAACCAACACTATATGCAAGAGAAGGAACAAATGTTTGCAAGAAGTGATGCAGTAATTGGTCTACAAAATTGTACATTCTTAATTAAGTGCTCATTCAGTTCCCTAGTAATTTCATATGGTGTTTAGGAATATTATGTTCATAATTTTTATGTACTCCAGAGGATACATAGTTTAGTATACATAGTGTATACTAAAGAGGTTTGCATGTTCTTTAGCAGCACTGCTTGATTTTAAGAATAGAAAAAGTGGACTTGGCAATTTTGCACATTTCATGTTCTCGTGGCTTTCATTGTTCCTATATAAACATTTGTTTTCTTATTAAATTACATTAAAATTTATTTAGGTGATCTATTTCCAGGTCATAGCAATAAACAGAAAAGGAAGTTCCCTACTTAAGAACAGAAATGTTTGTATTGTTTCTTTAAAACTTAGAAGTGGTTTATTTTAAGTTCCATTTAGGAGTTAATAAATCTGTCCATATTTAACATTAACTGCTCGCCTCAGTATGTAATCATTTGATAGCAGGCACACAGGAAAACAGTCATGAGAAAAATAGTTTGTGTGGTAGGCAACACCATTCAGCAGAGATTTGTTTTTCTCCTGTGAACTCTTTAAAACCCATATGAATAAAGTTTGTTATTGGCGTTCTGAATTTATAAATTTCAAATACAGTATATGTTGTTAATTAGTGTGGCAGATTTGAATAGCGTTCATGCCACCTACATTGTACTATGTGGTTAAATCCAAACTCTTTGCACCAAAGAGAAAGAAAAAATATTGTTACAACAGGTTAATAAATAAAGAAACATTTTGTAATAGAAATCTATCCAAAATGCTGCTTGTATAGGATTTATCACTTTTGTAATAAAATTATTTTAAAAACACACACAAAAAGCCCAGTCTAAGAATGCCACTATGTAAGATTTCATTTTAACTACCTCTTGATAAAAAACTCAACTTGAGCCCATTTTAAAATGGTTCCCTCACTACGATGTTAGGTTTGATTTGTGATTACTGCCAAATTTTAAAACATTTTGATTCACCAAAAATGTAATATTTCAGTATGTGTGTTTACGTAACTTACAGTTATTATAAATCTATACACTTTGGGTTCCTTTACTTCTACAAACCTGTAGGTGTTGGAGAAAAATTAAATTATACAACTGTTCCTAATTATGTTTGATCTATATCAGCTGTACGTGTCACATTGGCTGCTGTTAATATTTACATGTCATTAAGTTAGCCTCTATTTCCAGTGCTCATGACAAGAAATTGACAAATGCTATTATGCTATAATGGAAGTGTGCCACAAATTGTATTGTCCTATTGGCCTCTTTTTAACTATTGGTTTATTATGGTCGCAGATGTGAATATTGTGCATAATGTTTATTGGGGTGGGGTCTGTATATTGTATAAATTAAACTCAAAGAATTTCTGTGCTTATCTTAAATTTACAGATGTATTAAGGTAGCTTTATCTACATAAGATTGCACTTTTTCAAGTGGATCCTTACATTCACATTATCTTTAGATAGTCTTGCATGGCAATTTTTATCAGGTGGATTCTCTTAAGTCCTTCTTTGAGTGGTGTGTTTATGACTTGTAGTCATGTAGTCGTGCCTTATAATGTTAAAGAGTTTAGTTCAGTATACACTGTAATTCCTAAACTCTGCATTTGGAAAGTGATGGAAGCTGAGTAGTGAGAAAAATGACACCACACAATCACTAATTCTGTATGAAACCCATGGGTGGATACTTATGGAAATATTACTTTTGTATTCTATTATTGGGCTTAAAATAAAATTAGAAATTTCTAATAGACCATTTGCAATTACTGTTTTGGTGCACTTTTGCTGGTATGGAAAGCTATCTGCTGTATATGTCAAACCTGTTCATCTCCAATTCACATATTAGTGGAATGCTTCAACTACTTCATATTTTGGCTGTGGCAAGATTGAATTTCCTGCTTTATTCCGTATTATGAAATTGCTGTTTTAAGTGATTATCATTTTCACTGAGTTCTTTGGGTTTAATAGTTTGTATAAAAATTTCAATCTGTGTATTACTAAAACTCTTGTGTCTTGTAGTCTTTAACTGGATGCAACAATGCATTAGAGGGCAACAATTTTTGAACCAAGGTACC
This sequence comes from Thermophis baileyi, assembly GCA_003457575.1. Classification (NCBI taxonomy): domain Eukaryota; kingdom Metazoa; phylum Chordata; class Lepidosauria; order Squamata; family Dipsadidae; genus Thermophis; species Thermophis baileyi. The sequence goes on along the minus strand of QLTV01000769.1, from coordinate 759,839 downwards.
TCAAACATATTTGAGGTAACTTATTTATTTATCATTATTTATCAAATTTATTTGCTGCCCATCTTGCGGTTCAGATGACTTACAGAATGCATTCAAAGCCTGGGATCCATGACTTCTCTGGGATTGAAATTTGGCAAATTTATGGTCACTTCAGTGCTGCTTGGAGTTTCAGAACATCAGTTCTGCCCTAGCTTTCTGCAGGTCATGTAGACCAGTCCCATCATCAGCTGCCAAAGAACAGTCAGCTGCATTCAAGCTGGCAGGAAATTGGAAGTCGCTTTCTCATCTACTCTTTTTTTCCCTTGGTCTTTTGTTTCAGTAAGGAAATACCTCTGAAATAATGATCCAAAAGGTTATGTGTTGTCTAGTATTGCTATAAAAGTCTGTAGAACCAATATCCTTAATGGATGTGTTTTATGAACTAGAGAGCCAATAAGGGAAGTTAATTAGTTCAAAGTCTTGTTGTCCAAATCATATGAAAGTATTTTTAGTAGCAGTTTCACCAAAACATCTCAATTTTTTGACTAGCATCCCATAGCATCCTTTATTAATTGCTAAGGGGGATGAATGAACACAATGAGTGATGCATCATATTTTTTAAAAAATTAAAATACCTCTCATAATGGAAGATTTATAATGGATTTTGCATGTTTAAGTAATAGTATGTGTGCTATATTGCCAATCAACCTTAAAAAAAGTCATGCTCATCTAACAACTTTTTGGACATACTGTATTTGTGTGGCTTTTCATTCTGCCTGAAATGATGAGTGGGTTGTAAAGAGTTTTGAATACCGAAGTGATTTCCCATTGTCTTCAAGATTTTCTCTCTCCCCCGCACACACTTTTCGGTCTCCCCTAAATGTTGGTATTTCCCAATGGCCTTTCATCCAAAAGAACAGATTGTTTGGATCTTGCTTAGCTTCTCAAAATGAGCCAAAGTTACTTAGGTGCTACCAAGTAGATCACTTACTCATAAATAATAGCTGATGAACTCTTTAATAAAAACATTTTAATTTATCAATCAAAAGTCATTAACTGCCATTATATATAAAGTTATTTCTACCTGCGGCTTTGAAGTAATTTTCAACTTGAGAAATTCCAGTTAACTTGGTTGTCAAATATCTGTCAGGTTCTTTTTACTCATGGTAATAAATTTGTTACTAAACACATAAGTCATATTCTGTGGCATTTCTGTTCCATTTTCTATTAGCATGGTTGCTTCAGAAAAACCTTGCAGCCATAAAGCCCTGTTAATTCATTACAACAGAACACTTCTGTTTTACAATCATCAATATGGCAAATGAATTCTAGCAAATGAGCTGTTCTTCCAATGTCTGATAACCAAGATACAAACATTTCAAAGCCTTATCATGAATCCATCTGCTAATAGTTCTATCCAAAAAAACGAACCCTTTTAAAAAGCCCTTGATTTCTCCTTTATGCCTAAGTATCTCTTTAGTGCAGAAAGGAAGAATCGGTGCGTCTAGAGCAGTGGTTCTCAAACTTTCTAATGCCGTGACCCCCCCATGACCCCCTCCCCTCCCCCTCCCCACGCGGGATGAGGTGACAAAGGGGGTGTGGCACCAGGGGTGAAATGCTCCCAGTTCGGGCTTGCCTGCAGGTCGCCGGACAGCTGATAGCGACGGAAGCGGGAGACTTCGCCCACCTGCCTGGACGCCGCCATTTGGGTTCTTTTACCCTCTGTGCATGCGCAAAGCGTTCTCCCGCTTCCGTCGCTACCGGCTGTCCGGCGACCCACAGGCACGGCCGAACCAGGAACATTTCACCCCTGCTGACGGTGGCACCAAGATGGCGGGCTAGCACGCACGGCGACCCCTGTGAAAGGGTCATTCAACCCCCAAAGGGGTCGCAACCCACAGGTTGAGAACCGCTGCTCTACCCC
>QLTV01000769.1:747311-757705 GCA_003457575.1 Thermophis baileyi | reverse complement strand
GTGAAATGCTCCCGGTTCGCTCGTGCCTGTCGGTCGCCGTAGAGCCGGTCGCCAAGGTAGCGCGAGGCTCCGCCCACCCTCCTGGATGCCTCCATTTGGGTTCTTTTACCCTCTGTGCATGCGCAAAGCGTTCTGCGCATGCGCAGAGGGTAAAAGAACCCAAATGGCGGCATCCGGGCGGGTGGGCGAAGTCTCCCGCTTCCATCGCTATCAGCTGTCCGGCGACCTGCAGGCATGGCCGAACTGGGAGCATTTCACCCCTGCAGTGATGGTGGCACCAAGATGGTGGGCTAGCGCGCGGGGCGACCCCTGTGAAATGGTCGTTCGACCCCCTAAGGGGTCGCGACCCACAGGTTGAGAACCGCTGCTCTAGAGCTATATGTAGTTTTTTAGGTCTTCTGCTATTAAATATCTATCTTGTTGAGTTTTACTTGACACTGTTTTAGATCATTTTTTTCAGAATTTAAAAATCTCAAAAAGTAGAATCAAGGTTTTTCACCTAGATGAAAGTTCTACCAGGAAATCTCTGTTGGGTACCATTTCTTCGTTGGCCAGTTTATCATAACAAATGATAAATATGATTAAATTAATCTCTACACCATATGAATTACAATGATTTTTTTTAGTTTTTGTAGTTGCATTAGCCTTGCGTATTATAATTTTTTTTCTTTCTCACTAGTTCTTCATCTCTGCTTTGTCTTCATCACTATTATCTTTTTTTTTTATTGTCACTATGTCACTATGATTTTTAGGCAGATCATATTATGCACTTAGGGATGCCTTCTCTCTTTTTGACACGCAGTATAATGCTATTGTTAGTTTGATGAAAAATTAAGCGTGAAGGTAAGTTAAAAATGTTAGTTTAGTGGCACTTAATATTCTGATTTTTTCCAATTTATGTTTATTAGTAAATGCAGATGAACTAAAGGTCGTAGTAACATTGATGTTTGCATATGTTCATACGAGTTATCCCCTGAACTCTGTTCTAACTAAAGAATACTCCCATTTCAGAAAGGTTTCAAAACATTTCAACAATTTTCTTTAAATATTCAAAAACATTAAAAAAGTAAAAACACAAGTTACAGCTAAATTTCAGAGGATTCAGCAAGTGTATTGAAAAATGAAGTTTTTGAAATATTATTTCTTCTTATATAGTTGGTGATTGTTGTTTCCATCTGGGATATCCATGTTTTCTGAGGGAAAAAAAACGCAAATGTTTTAAATTATTTTTTATAATTTATTTATTGAGTTTGTATGCCACCTAACTATTCCCAATGACTCTGGGTAGCTCACAAATAAAAACATCCAAAAGAGAAAGAGAGAGAAAAAAGAGGACAAAAAAGCAGCAAGAATAGCAAAAAACCGACAGAAATAAAAGGGAAACAACCTGCACAATCCAAAGAAAGCTTCCTCACTCTTGCTAAAGGCTGGGGTGAAGAGCCATGTTTTTAAGACTCTTCAAAACATAATCGGTGAGGGCTAATTGGTGGGAACTCACTACATATTGCAAGTGCTATTACAGGGAAGGAATTGGGTGGGTTCTAACTTACCTCGCTGCTGGTTCGCTTCCTCCCGCGCTGTGTGGCTGCGCCTCATGGGCACGCGCACGCTTTGAGTGGACGCACATACGCAGTGCCAAAAAATCCCCCCCCCCCCAAAAGCCAAAAACAAGATGGCGATGCATGCACAGTGCCGGAAACTCAGCTTCTGCGCATGTGCAGAAGAAAATTTCCCCCCCCAAAAATTAAAAAAAAAATCCAAAAAAATAAATAAATGGCGGCGTCCACGGACCGGCACCGACCGAACCGGCTCTGTGATGTCACCAGCAGGTTGCTACCGGTTTGGGCGAACCGATCCGAACCGGGAGGAACCCACCTCTGGAAGGAATGCTTCTAGAGTTCCAATAGATAGCATTATGTAAACACAGGCACTTGTGCACCAACTTGGCTGAGCAAATGCTGTAGGAGATAGGTAGCCCCTCAAATAATTAGGTGCTATACCATAAAGGGCTTTACAGGAATAGCAACTCCTTGAGTTGCACAGGAACCAAACAGGCAACTAGTGCAGTTCATAAAGCAGAGGTGCTACATGGCACACTGAGGCCAGCCCAGGATCAAGAGATATACTAATTACACATTCATGTATTGATGGTGGTACTGAACTTAGCAGTTTCATGTGGATGTTGGAAAAAAAGGGGACAGAGTAAAACTCTGTGGCACCCTACAAAAGGGGGTCAAGAGTGATCCCCCCCAAGCAATACTGATTGGAGCTGGCTCTAGAAAAAGGAGGAGAAATGATGTCACCATCCCTAGCCCAGGGAAGCATGTCAGAAGAATACCATGGTCAACAGTATCAAAAACCATTGAGAGTTCAAGAAGCACATGGATGGATGCACTACCTCCACCCTTTCTCTGAATGTTATCTACAAGGACAACCCAAGCTGTCTCAAAACTAAATCATGGCTCAAACCTGACTACAATGGGTTTACATAATGTATTTCCTCAAGAGTTCCCAACAACCTTTTCCAGAAAGAAGAAAGACTGGATGATAGTTATTGAAAACTGTTGGATCCAATTATGGTCCATCTTTTAAGGAGAGAAGCACCAGCACTGTTTCAAGGCAGGAAGTACCACTTCATCCATCAAAGAGGCCAAGCATGGATACATTTTATGCTTTCAAGAAACATTTCTAAAGTAAAATGCCTACCTTGGACACCTCTGTTTGTGCTTGAAGTAAATAGGCTCCTATGCACTGTTGATATCTATTTTCATGCTGTATTAGAAAAGCATTTCGTAGTCCCAAAGCTAAGGAAATAGAGAAACATGATATAGCTTCATTCCAGATCTCTACAATGAATAACTGCCTTTCAGTTTGTAACAGGAATATATAATTGCTGCTGATGTACAGTACATGCAGATAATTCAGTGAATAACTTCAATAGAATGGTCAGCTAACTTTTTTTTATATAGAAGTAGGCACCAGTGACGGGTTAATTTCATGGAGCCATTTTGGAATTTTAGTTATTAAATCCATTGAGATCTCTTAACTGATTCCTTTTCCTTAAAGTCTGTTATTGGGGAAAGACATGAGGATGCCAGGATGCAATACATAAAAATGGGTCTCATCAAAGACAATGGGTGTTTCTACTCTCTAATGTTGGTTTCTCCCATTTATAGCAATAGCACTTAGACTTATATACCGCTTCATAGTGCTTTACAGCCCTCTCTAAGCGGTTTACAGAGTCAGCATATTGCCCCCCAACAATCTGGGTCCTCATTTTACCCACCTCGGAAGGATGGAAGGCTGAGTCAACCTTGAGCCGGTAAGACTTGAACTGCCGAACTGCAGCTAGCAGTCAGCTGAAGTAGCCTGCAGTGCTGCACTCTAACCACTGCGCCACCTCGGCTCTTTATTTATTGTTTTGCCTCTGTCTTATTCCCACCATGTAAGTTCCTAAAATATGATAGCTCAGGTTTAGATATAAATGCAGTCTAAAAAGTGGTCATAAGTGGTAAGAAAACAACAACGTTTCCAAAAATATCCATGAAAATCAGTGTTGAGTACTAAGCACAAAGTTCTCCAAGGAAATTAAAGTGCAATATCACACACACTTTGGACATCCCATTTTCTCCTAACTGGTTCTTGCTCATGTAATGTCACTTCTGCTACTACACTTGTTTCATCATCAAAGGAATCCCTTTCAATTGCTGTGAAGAAGATAGTAAAATAATGGGCTAGCTTTTTCATCAATATTAAGAAAAGACTACTTTTATAAGTGATGATATTTAATCTCAGAGCTGTCTCGGTTACTATTTCCAAATATAATAGATTGTATTAATAGAATAGATTGTATTAAGTCTAAATTTGAATGTGAAAGCTAGCTTTTCCATTTCTATTTTAATTATCTGCATACTTATTGCTATTCTAAGGAAAGGGCATAATAGTACCTCATTTTTTTCTCTGCTGGTCATATATTTGACCCTAAATATCTCTATCTCTATATACCAGGCAGAAATAGATTACAGTTTTAAGAGTTGGTTGGTTTTAGACATATATGATTTCTTGTGATAGAAGTATCACTGTAATGCTCATAATAGTATTTAATTAATCAAATATTGAGGAGATATAATAATCATATCACAATCAGATGCACTGTATATAGGGGTATTAAACCTCTATCAGTTGTGAATAATAGCTTCATACTAATATATGTTGGGACATAGAAAGTGGAGAACTAGGCTTCCGGTGGTGACATCATTGTGGAGAGAAGCGAGGGAACAGGGCTCTGTTCCCGAAGCTTGAATTTCCTCAGCAGGACACCTGATATGGCACTTTCGGTCTCGGAGGGACCAAATGGAGAAGAGGGGAAGATCCGGAGACCTTGAGGCGACTCGTAATTGCCTCGAAGGGATAGGAGAAACCCCTCAACTTCATCGAGGAAAAACCGGCCATTCTGGCCGGCCCTAGCAGTGACGGCCATATAGAAGGAAGAAGAAGAGTGTGACCCAAGCTTGATTGGTGAGGGAAAAAGATACCCGAAAAAGAGGTGAAATCGGAAAATAGTTTGAAGGAGCAACAGGATTGAAGCTCAGAACTGGTAAAAGCGGCGATCAGGAGAGGGGAGTTGAAACGAGCCACGGAACTGAAAGAGTCACAGTGACAGTGAGAGTGAAAAAAAAAAAAAAGGCTGACAGCAAAATTGAAAGCTCTGGGACTTATTTATTTATTTATTTATTTGTTGCATTTTTATGCCGCCCAACTCCCAAGGGACTCTGGAGGTGGATATAAATGGCGAAGATCCAAAGGAGTTAAATGACTGCTCTTTTTTCTTTTCTTGCTCCTTTCCTGCTGGTAGTGACGTGGAGATATTGGGAACAATTTTGGAAACTTGGAGATTGGAAAAAAAAAACAGAAAAAAAGAGACACTTTGAAACGCGGCGGCCATTGTTAACTGATTCGGAGGAAAATCTAAGAAGATCGAAAAACGGAAGAACTGTAGTGAACTTATTGGACAGAAAGCAAATATACGCTACTGAGACTCCAAAAATAAATAAATAAATAAATAAATAAATAAAAACTTTGGAAAACTTCAAGCGGAGAAGGGAGGAAAACTTAGAACATCAAAGCTGGAGCCGAGGAGAAGACGAACTACCGAGTGGAAATAGGAGATGTAAGACTGTGGTATGCGGGAAATAGTTTGTAAAAGTGGTAAATTGATAGAATATCAAACATAACAAAAAAAAGGGAAAATAAATTCTGTATAATAGCTGGTAATACTGTTGATTGATAACTATTGGAAGAATTATTTAATTAATTAAGTTATTATATTATTATTGCATTTATTATAAATATAGACTGTAGACTGATAAGAAAATGCTTTTTTGCTCTTTGATTAATAATTATTGGAAGAACTCTCTAAGTAATTATATTATTATTGTATTTATTATTAATATTGTATTTATTATAAATATAAGTGTAGATTGATAAGAAATCTCTTTTTTTTTGCTGGGCTATAGAAGTAGATAGAAAGTAAATAGAAATTAATTGAAATTAGTAAATGAGGGGCTATTTGATTAATACAACACATTGTGATTTGTAAGAGTGTGTGTGTGTGTGTGTGTGTGTGTGTGTGTATATATATATATATACACACACACACACACAGATTGATAAAGATCATTTCATACGCAAAAGGTAAAAGAAGAGTGTATAGGTTGGATAGATTGAACTGGTAATATAATAAGATATACTACTCATCTTGTTAACAATAATAGTAATAATATTTTGCAGAGGGAGACTCTTCTTTCTATAGAGTCTCATTATATGTTACTGTGGAAAAACATATGCCAAACATTTAAATTGACTAGTACAACTACTATAACCAAACTAGGGAAAAAACCAGTATCAAATCCTACTACAACAACACCATCCCCATCGCAGCAAAGAACTATTGAAAGTATGTTAGGTAAAGAGAAATCAGGTTCAACACTAAGCTTACAGACTATGCAAGAAACCCTCATGATGATTCAGGAGATAATGATTGAAACGCAGCAAGCAATAGAAAATATTAGGGAAGAAGCCAAAAAACACCATGAGGAAATTAAGATGGAAATGGTAGAAGTGAAGGGAAACATGAAGAGCATAGATGATAAGATTGAAAATATACAACAGTCGATGGCAGAGAAGGAGCAAAGGATTAAGTCAGTAGAAGATAAAGTGGACCAGGTAGATCAAAAGGTAGAAAAGATGGAGGAAAAAAATAAATTGATTAATAAAGACATCAAAGAATCCATAGTCCATCTGGAAATGGAAAAAGCCTCATATTATTTGAGGTTTCAAAATATAATAGAGGAAAAGGGAGAGAACCTAGGCGAGAAGATCGCAGAAATCTTAGCAGAAATACTACAAATAGATATCCAAGAGATGAGAAGAGATATTGATGAGGTGTACAGGGTACACACTAATTATGTAAGAAGACACCACTTAGCTCGAGAAGTTCATATTAAATTTGCTAGGAGGGGAGTAAGGGATGATATATATAGAAAAACAAGAGAGGAATCGATTCAATATAAAGGAAAAAAAAATCATAATACTAAAACAGATTCCACGGAGAGTGAGGAATAATAGAAGACAGTACCAGTTCTTGACTAACTACCTAGTGAAGAATAAAACAATGTTTAGATGGTTGATGCCGGAAGGCCTATTAATAACCTGGCAAGATAAAAAATTCAAGATTGATTCTTTAGAGAAAGCCCAAGAATTTTTTTATCATCACTGTGAGATGGATGAGGAACAGGAGAGTAGAGAAAATAGAGAAGAAGTGGAGAGTAGGAGTCAAGAAGAAGAAGACCAGATAGAAGAAAGGGAGAAAGAAAGAGAAGAAAAAAGGAGACAAGAAGAACAAGAAGGAGCGAAAGGTAGAGTATTAAGAGAAACAAGGAATACAAAAAAAAACAATATAGGCAATAATGGAGGAGAAAATTAAAATAACATCAATAAACATAAATGGATTAAATATACCAAAGAAGAGAGCACAAACATTTATGAAATTAAAGAAATTAGATGCCAGTGTGATATGCTTGCAAGAAGTACACATTAAAAAAGAAGATTGTAAATTACTTGAGAATTCAAAATTAGGGAAACTCTATACAGCTTTAACAAAAAAAAAAAAAAGAGGAATTGCGATTTATGTTAAAGAAACAATAGAATCAGGCCTAATCTATAATGATGAAGAAGGTAGAATACTAATAATTGAATTGGAAACAGGACAAAAATTGATTTTATTTATAGTAATTTATGCTCCCAATAATAACCAATTTGAATTTTATAAAAAAAATACATGAAAAAGTAATAGAACTGGTATATGAAAATATTTGCATAATTGGGGATTTTAATGCAATAGTAGATTGCACAGTAGATTATAAGGGCAAAAAAAAAATATACTACCAAAATCATTTTGGGAAATGACGGCAAAATTTGGGTTCAAGGACGTATGGAGAGAGGTGCACAAGACAAAAGAGCAATATACATTTTTTTCGAACCCGCACCAATCCTGGTCTAGGATTGACATGGTTTGGGTGACCCCGGGGTTGCGCAATGATGTACAATATATCGAAATAGAAACTAATATATGGGCAGACCATAACCCTCTAAGAATAACATGGAAAGGACACAAAAGGAAAATTAGATGGACAATGAACCAATCTCTAGTGAAAGATAAGGAATATGGAGAAATGTTGGAAAAGGAGTTAGAAATATTTTTTAAAATTAATATAAAAGAAGATACATCATTGCAAAATCTCTGGGATACCACAAAAGCCTACATACGCGGGTTAACAATAGCTTATTTGGCAAGAAAAAATAAAAAGAAAAGGTTACAACAAGAGACCTTACAGGATGAATTAAAAAAATGGAAGCAGAATTGCAAAAAAATCCCCAAAATAAAGATGTAAAAGAACAAAGAGATATTATAAAGCATAAAATTAACCTGAATACTCAGGAAGATTTGGCACAAAAAATTAAGATGGCTAAACAAAATTATTTTGAAAATGCAAATAAACCAAGCCATTGGTTGGCATATAAATTGAAAAAACAAAGAGAGGAAAAAATGATAGACCAATTACGGGATGAGAAAGGAAGTATACAACATAACAGAGAAGAAAAGAAGAAAATAATATTAAATTTCTTTACAAATTTATACACCCGTGAGGATGTTACAGAGGATAAAATTAAAATATATTTAGAATCAACAAACATTAAACAAATTACAGAAGAACAAAGAGAAATGTTGAACAGGCCAATTACAACCACAGAATTCGATATAGTACTGAAAAAACAGAAAAATAACAACACACCGGGTCCAGATGGGATACCGGTTGAATTATATAAAAATATACAAAACTTATTGGAAGGGATAATGATAGAATTATTTAATGAGGTACTTGAAAAAGCAAGATTACCGCCTACCTGGTCAGAGGCTTTAATAACGTTGATACCTAAGGAAGATTCGGATCGTCAATTAATCCAAAACTACAGACCCATCTCACTCTTAAATTCGGACTTCAAATTATTTATATCAATAATGGCAGAAAGAGTTTAAAAAATTCTAAATGAGAGTATTCACCAAGACCAAAATGGCTTCCTGCAGAAACGGCAGATTAAGAACAATATGAGAATAATAATGAATACCCTGGAGTATTATGAGGAACATCCTGAAAAACAGGTAGCACTGGTTTTCCTTGATGCCCAGAAAGCTTTTGACAATGTTAATTGGAAATTTATGATTCAGCAACTAGAAAGTATGAAATTTGGGAGGAAATTTGTAAAAATGATAGAAGCAATTTATTCAAAACAAAGGGCTAAAGTTATTGTGAATGGGGATTGTACGGAAAAATTTGATATTGAAAAGGGTGTAAGACAGGGATGTCCTGTCTCCTCTTCTATTTATATTAACATTGGAAACTTTATTAATAAAAATTAGAGAAGAACAGGAAATTAAAGGATTAAGAATTAGAAAAGAAGAATATAAAGTGCAAGCATTTGCCGATGATTTGGCATTTATAATAGAAGAACCGCTTGAATCGGGACCTAAATTAATTTAAAAAATAGAAGAATTTGGAGAAGTGGTGGGACTTAAAATCAATAAAAATAAAACAAAAATGATAACTAAAAATCTCACCAAAAAGCAGGATAAACAATTGGAAGAAGAAACAGATATAGAAAAAAGTAAAATATTTAGGAATTTGGCTTACGGCAAAGTGTTCAACAATAAAAGAAGACAATTATAACAGAATATTAGCGCAAATTAAAAAAGATTTAGAAAATTGGAAAAATCTTCAATTATCACTGATTGGAAGGATATCTTCAATTAAAATGAATATCTTACCAAGGTTATTATTTCTATTCCAAGTAGCCCCGATAAAACCTGGGAAACTCTTCTTTGAAGATTTGAATAAAATAACTTCAAAATATATTTGGCAAGGAAAAAAACCCAGGATAAGATGGAAATTACTACAGGATATCAAAGAAAGGGGTGGATTTGGATCCCAGATTGGCAACTGTACCATCAAGCAGCAGCATTAGTATGGGTCACGGAGTGGATGGATCTAAATAATAAGAGAATTTTGACAATAGAGGGACACGATCTCCAATTAGGATGGCACACGTTCATATGGGACGAGAAATATAAGTCCCATACCTACTTGAAGAGACATCTGGTTAGGAGCGCATTATTGCAAATTTGGCAGAATATCAAAAAACATCATTATACAAAGATTCCAAATTGGATAACCACAATAGAAGTCATAAAGCACCCAAATTCAAAAACATTTGACAAAATTATAAGATATAAAGATTTATTAGATGAACAAGGAAATTTGAAAACTAGAGAAGATTTAACTGAACATGGGATAAATTTAGATTGGTGGACTTATACACAAGTCCAAGCTAAATATTGTAGTGATACTAAAACCTATGAATTAAAAAAAAAAACTTAATGACCTCGATAAGATATTATTTGGGACTGATGAAAAAGTAATTGGTAAAATCTATAAATTTTTAATAAGATATAAATTGGAAGAGGAGGTGGTTAAGGACACGATGATACGATGGGCAAAATTTTTTGGACATACTATTGATTTGGAGAAATGGGAAAAAATTTGGAAAACTAATTGGAAACCAACAATGTCAGTGGTGTACAAGGAAAACCAGTACAAGATGTTTTACAGGTGGCATTTACCACCTGTAAGAATTGCCAAGATGTTCCCAAACTCATCGCCATTATGCTGGAAGTGCAAAAAGGGATATGGAACATACTACCATCTATGGTGGACCTGTTTAAAGGCAAAAAAAAATATTGGAATAAAATTAGAACATGTTTAAAAGAGATAACATAA
>QLTV01000769.1:701736-724905 GCA_003457575.1 Thermophis baileyi | reverse complement strand
CTTCTTTCCGCCTGTCTCTCTCACTCACTACACCCACACTTACCCATCTAACCCAGCGGTGAAATCTACTTACCTTCCCTACTGGTTAGGAAGTGCGCGCGCCACCATTGCACGTGCTTTTTCACCCTCTGCGCATGCGCAGAAGGCTTTGCGCATGTGCAGAGGGTTAAAAACAAGAAAATGGTGACGTCTGGGTGGGTGGGCGGAGCCTTGCGCTGCCCCAACCGGTTCTCCGAACCACTGGCGGCCGCCGCTACCAGTATGCCCGAACCGAGGCGTACCGGTAGGATTTCACCACTGATCTAACCCTTCCCCATTCCACCACCAACCACCACCACCAAGTGACCAAACATACCTGCCAAATTAATATAATTTCATTCAAGAGCACACTTAATCCAGGGAAAAGACCTAGTCATCAAGGCCCATTAAAAAGTCAGTGGAGTCAGGAAAACATGAACCTCTCGGAATAGTATTCCAGAGGGCAGATATTGTGGCAGTGAATTTCAGAATTTTATCAGGTTTTCAGTGTATAAAGTATCAACTGAGAATGAGAGGAAAAATCTGCAAAATACTCACAATTCCTTTTTTAGCAAATGGCCACCATGTCCTTTTGGATTCTATTGCATGGAAGAAAAAGAAGAGCATTGTTAAAGTAACAAAAATATATTGTAGAAAATATGATTATGTGACCTATTTACACAACATAGTTAACTCAGTTGATCCAGGGCCTTGGGAAAAGACCAGGTCTTCAAGGCCCATTTAAAGGACAGCAGAATCAGAGAAATTTGAACCATTGGGGAGGTCACTATTCCAGAGGGCTAATCCACTCAAATCAACTTACAATGTTCTAGCAGCACACAGCTAACTTTGTCAAAAGTTGCCATTTTGAGAATACTGAGTCATTCCCTCCCCAGCTCCATTTCTCCAGGAATCATGTCTGGTGTCCTACGAGATGTTACACCAAGAAAATCCTGGTAGAGGGGTCTTGTATCACCAGGCTCTTCTCCACTAATCAGCCAATCAACAGTGTTCAGGAAAAGAAGGAAAAAGAGTAGGAAAAGGAAAGAAAACTGGCAATGTGTTGGCTGAGGGAGAAACATTGCTTCCTAGGCCACTCACATGTGAGGTGCTGCAGGACAGTACTCTCTATTATCCCCCTTTCAACATCAACTTGAAATTGCTGGGTGAGGTCAGTTCCTGTACAGGTTTGGATCAAGAGAAACCATTTCTGACTCAATCCTATCATGACCAAATGGCTGTGGTTGTTTAGACCACCCAGTTCTGGGGATGTTCCAACTTTAACCTCAGATAAGGTGGCACTTTTTCATTCAAGGGTGGTGTGTAATTTGGAGATGTTCCTGGACTCATAGTTCCTTTCTGATGAGCAGATGAGAACTGTGGTCAGGAAAGCCTTTGCACAGCTTCATCTGGTGTACATGTTTTTCCTGCCAGCAAAATATGGCTTATCTTGAAGACGATATGGAAGCTTCAAATGGTCCAGAATGCAGCAACATGAGCACTGATGGGCCTGCCACAGTATACCCATGTAACACCTCTACTTTGCAAGCTGGACTGGTTGCCTATTTGCTTCTGGTGCAATTCAAGATGCTGGCTATTACCTACAAAGACCTTCATGCAGGGGTGGGTTCCACTTACCTTCCCCACTGGTTCGCATCGCGACGTTTTGCCAACCAACCTTCCAAAATTCACAAAAAATTCCCAAAAAAAGATGGCGGTGCCCACGGACCGGCACCGACCGAACTGGATCCGTGATGTCACCAGCGGGTCGCTAACGGTTTGGGCGATCCAGTCTGAACCAGGAGGAACCCACCCCTGCCTTCATGGCATAAGGCCTAATTACTTGAGGGACTGGCTGTCCCATAGTATCTGATCTGGCAGGGTTGGTGTGTTCTGAGTCCCTTCAATTTAGCAATGCCATCTATTAGTACTCCACAAGCACCTTTCTCTGTTGCAGATCCTGCCCTCTGGAATGAGGATCCCTGGAGATCCCATCCTGCTGGTGTTTTAAAGGGGCCTGAAAGTCTGGCTCTTCATCTGGCCTTTGATGAAGATGACTGAAGCATCCTTTTAACCTGGATTGTTTTCTTTTGTTTCCACATGGTTTGTTATTATGCCACCTCAACTCTTCTTTTGTTTCGTGTCGATTTTATTGTACTGTTTAAAATCATTTGCAATTGTCTTACTTTTGACTGGGTCATAGTGTTCACATAATGAATCTAACTGCAAAGAGCACTTTAATAAAATGAGGTACTGTTTTTACCTTCCTACGGTAACTACATAGGTGACTGGACTTAAGTGTTGTGAGGTAACCTAACTCCATTCATACCTTAATTTGTTATGAGAACTAACCTTGATTTGTCTAATGTATTAAATGTTTGTGATTCAGGATCTTTTTAGAAACAAAGCCATTGTCCTAGCATGCTGAACAAACCAGATCTTCAGTTTGAACTATTATGTTGGGGGGTTTTTTTTGGGGGGGGGCATTGTCTGCGCATAATATTTATATATGAAGATGAAATCGTGGTTTGTTATCCACATTTAGAGTTTATCATGTTCTTTCCCACCAAGGTCTGGGGCACAGTGATGGGTGTGGTTTTCATAGCCAATGGTGTAAAACTGCTGTTGCAATGCTACATTTAACAGTACAAAAACCCCAGAAGTTATTTTGAGTTAACACCCCAATTCACAGTTTTCCCTCTCTGACCTGAGTTTTGCAGTGATGCTGATTGGTATAGGAATTGTGCTGCACTGTCTGATATCAACAAGTCTCCAGGGAACATCTCAAGTCCAGGCAAACTCACCACCACTGAGCTGTGCCTGCGGACAGCTGACCTGTATAGTTTACAAGAAAAACAAAAACAGGATGTTTAATTACTTCCAAGAAAGTTGCTATTAAAGAAGAGGAGAAAATGCACCCCTTGACTTCATTTTTACCCAAGGCTCCCAACATTCATAGTTTGAAGCAAACAAGCAACCTCATACAACAATATATAGACATTTACCCAATCAACATTGTGGGGTAGCCGACCTAGATGAACCTTTGCAGAGAAAATAATGTTGGTCAAACAATTTCAGCTTAGCCATCATACAGCAGCCATGTCATCTCAGTCCTAATATATCTCGGTTCATTATAAGGCTGACTTGCATTGATTTTCATCTCATATTTTACCAACACAAATATAAATTTTGTTTTAACTGAGTAAATACAGGTACCATTAATACAAATATACAGTATAATACATGCATTTTGCATGTTTAAATAGCAGCTCCTCCATAACAGTTTTGTTCCTATTGTTGTACAGTCTCCTTGCAAGCTAAGAAATAATGGCTTATGGCAATGAACCATGTCAATGTGGTTTTCCATTTTCTGGTTGCCTTGTGATATGCCTGAAAGAGTCTGAAAGACCCAAATGGCTAACTAATAAATCAGCTTGGATGCAATACTGACACATTCCTTCTGTACTCAAATGCAAAGATTTACTTACATGTATCCTACCCCTTTTAGATTTTGTGCTGTTTCTGAAAATTTGAACCTTATTTTACTATTGCAAGAATAAGGATATGAATAATGACCAAAGGAACTATTTAATCAAAATAATTTTAGAACTCAGTAAATTGTCTTATTGCCAGTACTGTGCAGGAAAACAAGAATGTGTTATATTTCACTTTAGCCATATGGAAATATTACAATCCCTGTTATATAATGGTGTTTTTAAGTTGCAAACAGGTTATGATAAACTCAAAATTGAGAATCTACATAACATGTTTTATTATAGTTCTCCCTCCTAGGTTTTACCAGAAATCGAAGAGTTTGATAAATCTAGCACAACAGGATTGGTATAGCCACTATAGTTTGCATATTTTAATTTATTCTGCACAAAATCTGAGAAAGTTATCATGTCCATTGATTGCAGAGAGCATGATTCTGCCTGCCCTGTTCTGCAAGATCAGGCCAAATAATTAATCACCCAAATCATATTAGCCAATGAAAACTTCTTTCCTGCTCAAATCCAGGGCTGATTTTATTCAAAGAAGCCAAGTTATATGCTCTCTCTTCACGAGAAAAGATCCATCAAATATTTAGAATAGAACAATCACAAAGGAAAAAGGAAACCTGAACAGTTTGCTGCCATACACAATCTCATCCTTTTGACAACAACCTCATCCTTCCTAATGGGATGAGCCTGGTTGTAATATTTTTATAAAAAAAAAAAGCTATAAAATTGAACAATATTATCTACATGTAACAAAAGAGGGAAGGGGATTATGGTGTTCTGAAAGCAAGGAATAGATCCTAGCAATGTAAATAGCATTGGTAATTTTATTTTTCAAGACTTGCAAACATCAAATAACTGAACAATTGTTGATATCTATTCGTTCTTCTGTCATTAACATTTAAAATAGGTGAACCTGGTTGATTAATCTTTGATGGCCTTAATGTTCATTAACATTATCTTACATTTTAGGAATCAATCTATGTTTGATGCATCTGTAGCAACATGGACTTCCTAAAATGCCTTGTGCAGAATAGCTATAATAGTCTTCCTCAATATTGACCATCTGTTTAGGGATTAAGGGACCGGAAATCCAATACATCCAAAAGGCATTAGGTTGGGAAAAGGTCGTTTGAATTGTAGATAGATTTTCAATTTGGTAATTCAAGGATTAAAAAAAAAACTTGGAGAAATATATATATTACAGTAGTCTTTTTTGCTTTGGGATGTTTCAACTCTGTTAGCAATTTCAAGCAGTTGTGCAGCTACTTCTAAGAGTACAAAATGAAAAAACAAATATAGCTGGGCATGTCTGAACTAATATGCAAACATGAAGTACCTGTTGTTAAAAGAGCAAGTTTAAACAATTCAATAGTGGAACATTTAAAACCTGGCCACCTTTATTTAAACAGACATGATTTTGTTAGATGCAGTGAATATATCACTCTTACTTCTCAACATGAAATAACATGAGAATATTATGTTGATGTTAAAATAGCAAGATTAAGTATATACATACCTACTAGATTTATGTAAATCCAAGGCCTGAGAAAATAAGGCATTGAGTGTTAGTTATTTTAAATAATGGCTGTATTTCACATGAAAAATGGAACTTCAGAACTAAAATGGAATGTTGATCATCTAAGGCTGAAAATCAGGCCAGGAACATATTTAGTCCACCATTCCATAACCAGCTAGTTGGATTCAAGAGGCTCACAAGCACAATGGGTGACCATCTTTTCTATGTTATGCTCAAGCAACAATATACTCCAATTAAATGTAAGCTGCCAACTTTTAATTGGAGTGCATTGAGTATATTGAGTTGCACTAGTAAATAGTGTCTGTGTGATAGCATATTCACAACTAGAGAAAAAATGTTTATTCATTTATATATAACAAGTGTGATGGGCATTAATCCCGCCACCATCAAGAAAGGAAACGAGGTTTTCCAGGGACATATTTAAGGGCCACAGCTTGCATTACAGAATACATCAACATCACAGATAACATAATAATTTCTCTTTCATTGGAACCAATTGGAGAAAATAATTCTGGTCATCTTTGACTAATAAATAGCAAGGCTGAGGAAACTGATAATGCTATTACAAAATATTTTTTCCATAATCATAGGACTGTTCAGTTCATGGATGTTTCATGATGGAATCAAAACTCCCCTATAATTTTCCCATTTTTAACTCAGGTTTAGATTGCACTTGACATCTTTGGAATTCAGGCCATTTACTAAGCCATACTGCATGACAAATGTTTGATTGGATTTGTGCTTCCTGCTCTGAACAACTATGTCAGAAAATGAATATGACATTCTAAATTCCTAGATTCTTGGAAATGTTTATTTTTACAATATATTTAGGTAAACAGTTTTTATTATAAAAACAAATTAATTGTGATTAATAGCCCTCTACTGCTTAACACGTGAATAGAGTCTAAATGGCCCTACAGACTCTACTGCCAACTCCCAGCATTCCTTGACATTGGCTATGGTGTTTGATGATGAGGGTTGAAGATTAGCACCATCTTAACTGTTTCATGTCATATAAATTATTTGATTTAAATGATAGCTTTTCAGCCTAAATTAATGATTTTAGACTTAATAAGTAATTTAAGCTATGCAAACTTAATTGGAAAATGACTATATAAGGATGTTCCAATCGGTGTCCTTTACAAGTCTTCAGTTATAAAAAAAAAACATGCTAGCCAGTGAAAACAGAAAACACGTTTCAACATATTTATAGGACATCAGGTTGAGGCAGGCTGGAATAGGCTGTTAAACAGTGCTAAATTCCTTTTAAATCTAAGAATAATAATGACATGATTTATTATATGAGACTCTCAGTTGAACAATTCTAATGAATGCTAATTCAGAAAAAAGTTTTTTTAAATTACTTACCTGGCTATATTGCTGAGAATCGTTTCCGTCACATTCTGGAGAAGGGTTGTTCTCTCTACTGTTCTGCACTGTTTGAATATCATTGAAATCATCTTTGTTATCTAGTAGATTTGCTGTGGGATTAACTGATGTAGAGTGTTGTACTTGGGTCACTGTATTTGAGTAAATGCCAGAGGATGATGGGAGAGAACATTGCTGAGAGTGAGAAGGAAGTTCTGGATGCATAGAAACAAAAATGTCAATTTGTGGCATCTGTTTGTCTGTTCTTATGTTCTCAGCACTGTCCTGGAGTGGAGCTATTTGAGAAACTGATAATATGTTCTTTCTAAGCCTCCTCAAGGTTGGAGAAGTAGAAATCCTACTTGGAGCATGCCTATCAAATAGATATGCGGGATTGTCAGCACCATCATGCTCCACATTCAATAGATGCAACTTACCAGTCAAGCCCCGCCTCCTGGTGAGGCTACCAGGGCTCAATTTTATCCCTATGTTGGTTGGGGCTGATATTTCATAGGAAGAGGACACGGTATTTCCCAAGTTGCCCTTTTCTATTAAATCCACATTTTCTTTCCAAAGTTCAGTCTCCTTAAATACATGGCACTGTTCATTCATGTTAATTACTTCATCCATGTCCAGAGAAGATCCACTGTCCATATTTTCCATTCTGGATCATGAAGCATAAACCTATAGTCATAGGACAGAAAAAAGAATAAGGTTTTCAATTTCATAATCAACATCAGTTATTTTAAAACTATACATTTTATCATTTATTTTCAAAATGTTTGAATGCTTAATAATTTTTCATGAAGAACTCTTTACAACTGTTATTATGGTATCTTTAATTCTGGATAAGATGAAGCATGATTCCTTCTGTAACAAACTGGTTTATAACTTGGGATTCCTGCTGCAAAATATTATATGCACAAAAATAGAAAGGCTCTGAAATATACACAATGGAAGAAAAACTGGTGAAGATGACAGAATTAGCAAAGAAGGCAGAACTGACTTATCTGATTAAAGAAAGGACAATAACCATATTTATTAGTGATTGGAAACCCCTTATGGACTTTTTGCTGAAAAAAGAAAAATACGAACTTGTGATTTATGGGTTTGATGACTAGAAAGGATAGACTATATAAAGAAGAAAATTATATTGTAACCTTAGAGAGAGAAGGTATAGTATAAATGCACTTAGCTGCTGTTAAGAAAATCAGAAGCAGCTTCTTCATAACTTTTTATTTTCTTTCTCTTCTTCACTATTTATTTTTTTGCACTTTTATTTACTTTTAAACTTTACATTTTTTTCCAAAATTTGTATTGTTTTTATACTCTTAAAATTTATTTAATAAAAATTATATGTCAAGAAACGGGGTTATTAAGTGAATCTCAGCTGGCAGTTGTAGCAAAAATACCCATGTAAAATGTCATCTGCAGGGACAATTATGAGCTTCCCTGGAGTGGGAGACCTTCCCCTCATTCACATATGCCTTGATTGCCTCTCAACTTGGACTATAGCAATGCACTCTACATGGGTTGCACTTGAAATCCTTTCTGAAGCTGGAGCTGCTCCAGAATAGTGATTAGTCTTCATGGATGCTGATGTAACATCTCTACTTCAAAAATTAGATTGGGAACCAGTTTGCTTTGAGTGCTGGTTGTCACTTCTAAAGCTGTTCCAGGCTCAATTTTTCCTTTTAAAGACTTTAAAAAAATCAGATGAACTTGATATAATTGTAATTATAGATTTTTTAAATTTGTGTTTTAATTTGTGTGTTTTTTCCCTTTAAAGTGGTAGACTTTAGGAGAAACTCTCCCATACTACCACCTCTTACAATACTAGACAACACAGTATCAACAGTAGAGACCTTCAAATTTCTAGGTTCTACCATATCTCAAGATCTAAAATGGACACCTAACATCAAAAACGTCATCAAAAAAGCACAACAAAGAATGTTCTTTCTGCGCCAACTCAGAAAGCTCAAACTGCCCAAGGAGCTGCTGATACAGTTCTACAGAGGAATTATTGCATCTGTCATCTGCACCTCTATAACTGTCTGGTTTGGTTCTGCAACCCAACAAGACAGACACAGACTTCAGAGGATAATTAGAACTGCAGAAAAAACAGTTGCTACCAACCTGCCTTCCATTGAGGACCTGTATACTGTATGAGTCAAAAAGAGGGCTGTGAAAATATTTACAGACCCCTCACATCCTGGACATAAACTGTTTCAACTCCTATCCTATCCTGGCGAACCTTTTTTTGCTCGGGTGCCAAAAGGGCATGTGTGCGTGCGATAGCACGTGTGTGCGTGCCCACACCCATAATGCAATGCCCTCCCCCCGCGCATGCGTGCACAACCCCCCTGCTGCCCCCCATGTGCCTGGCCAGCTGATTTTCTGCCTTCCTGAGGGGGGGGAGTCCATTTTCGCCCTCCCCAGGCTTCAGGAAAGCCTCCGGAGCCTGTGGATGGTGAAAAACGGGCCCAACGAGCCTACCGGAAGTTTCAAAACGAAGCCTGGGGAGGGTGAAAAAGGCCTCCCCCCGCGCTGGAGCTGACATAGGGCAACGCCTCACGTGCCCTCAGATATGGCTCCACGTGCCACCTGTGGCACGCGTGCCATAGGTTCACCATCACTGCTATAGAGCACTGCACACCAGAACAACTAGACACAAGAACAGTTTTCCCCCGAACACCATCACTCTGCTAAACAAATAATTCCCTCAACACTGTCAAACTATTTACTAAGTCTGCACTACTATTAATCTTCTCATCGTTCCTATCACCCATCTCCACCCATTTATGACTGCATTACTGTAACTTTGTTGTTTGTATCCTTACGATTTATATTGACTGTTTCCTAATGTGATTTGATTGCTTATTTATACCCTATGACTATCATTAAAATGATTGGGGATCTGGATGTCTCCAGGACTACATTCTCCAAATTGTTTCTGCTTGTCCAGATCAAGAAGACCTTTTTAATCAAGGTCCTTCTTCTTTGGAACAGCATTCTGTTGTTACTGTATCTACAGTATATATATTATTCACCTTGTGTGAATGATGTAGCTTGGATTGTTTCAGTTTACTGAATGAAAACCAACAGCTTACACTCCCATAAACAGTAACTTCTATTGCATAAATCCCGGAGGGTACTTTTCCTTCTATAGATTTCTTGCACTTCTATAAACTTAAGGGTTTGGCAAGCTTGTTTGATACAAAACGTGTTAGGCTGACCCTTGGAAAACATTTGTGTATCATTTGTATATGTTTTATACAAGCAACAAAGAATACAATGTTCATAAAAATCACACTGCACATCACCTTACAATATTTTAATTTCACTGTCTTTCAAAACCACTTTAAAACTAAACATGAAAAAACATGCACACCTAATTAACCTTTTTTAAATAAACAATAGGAGAAGGTAAAATTTCTAGAAAGGATAATTTGATTATCCTTTAGTTCATTACTTACACTTTAAACAGCAAATACACAGCTATTTCAGAGTTGTCTTCTCCTGCAGAAAAAAATACATTACAAGAAGTTTTCTTCGAAGACTGCCTGAATCCTCCAGTAAGCTTCACTACCTTTTAATGTGGTTGAGTTTAGTATAGTTACCTGAAATGTAACTGTAGTGCTTTGTTGTTTGGCTTCTCTAGTCTTCTTTCTGAAAGCAACAATAAAAAAACTTGTTTGACCTCTTTGTATGTTTCCAAGGGATTTTTTTTTAATTACAACAGTGAAAAGGGAAGTGGTAACAAGCTAGTTTACAGAAGGTAACATGATCTACATTACATTACTCATTATATTTGCCCTATAGACATGTTTCTTTAATTCTTTTACTTCTCAGTTTCTTATTTTTCCTGTCTGCTTTCAGGTATCTGCCTAGAGAATAAATAAATGAAAAAAAAAATCAAGAAACATTGCTAGAGTAGATTTGATAGACAGTGTGCTATTCATCTATGAATAAATGTACAATTTGAACAGACTGATCCGTCTCATAGCATCAAGATAGTAATACATTCCTTTTCACTGTCATTTTGGTCAGAACAACTCTACCTGATCAGAAGATTTTGATATCACAGCCTTTGGAAACTCAAGACTCTCCTGGGTTCAGGTTGAGAGCAGAAGTGAGCAAGTAGAGGAAGAGAGGGATTTACCAAAATAGGTATAGGTTGCAGTCGGTTCTGGGGGACATCGTAGAGATTCAGGATGCTTTTTATTTCAGAAGATCCATGACATTTTGCAACCTATAGATGCTTCCTTTTCCATCTTTCTGATATTCTGAGGCCAGAAAGAACTTTCTGGATGGGTTGGAAAGGAAGATAGTTTCTGATGATACAAGAATATTCTCATAACTTTTTGGTTGTGATAATGTTCTTATTTATTCAGAACACTTAAGATATTATATTAGGGCCTTCAGGAGTTCTGTTTATTATTTAATTATCATAAATGTAGGGGTTTGAATACATTTAATTCTTAATATACTTAATATACTTTGCCCAGTGGTGGGATTCAAATAATTTAACAACCGGTTCTCTGCCCTAATGACTGGTTGGGTAGGCGTGGCCAAGTGGTCATGTGACTGGGTGGGCATGGCCAACTCAACGTCACTCATCACACCCAGCCCCGCCTCCCGGCCACTCGCCTCAAAGTCAGAGGTGGGATTCAGCCGGTTCAGACTGGTTCGGGCGAATCCCACCACTGGCTGGCCTCACCCCCACCCATTTTTCAGCCTGTTTTGAAGTCCACAAGACTTAAAGTTGCCAAGGTTGGATACCCCTGAGCTAGATGTTCTGATAGATCAGTGTTTTTCAAATTTGGCAACTTTTAAGATGTGTAGACTTAAACTTCCAGAATGCTGTCTGGGCAATTCTGGAAGTCCACACATTTTAGGATTGCAAGTTTGAAAAACCCTGTCAAAAATGGGCAAATTAAGATCCTTTTTAGGAATCTGTGCTTTGGTCTCCTTAAAAAAAAACATATTACAGATTATCCTGTGCAGCATATCTATGAAGGAAGACTCTAATAGAAACATGCTTTATGCATAAAAATATAGAAAGGCATCTAAGGATCACTAATCTCCCCATCTTCATGGACCATAATTTATGAGAAGAAGTTCGCAATGATCTCAACAGAAGTTTTCCTCAGCTCTGCTTTGCCTGAATATGCAATATCTATGCTCTGTCATTGAGCTGTGATCATTCTGGCCCTAAAAATAGACACAAAGTTCTCTCAATCACAAGAATTGTCCTCCATTCATTTTCAGTCGTTTTTGGGTCGTTTTTGGCCATTTTTGGGGGCTGTTTTCAGCTGTTTTTTGGGCCATTTTTTGGGCCATTTTGGATGTTCAGTAGTAGTAAATAAATAGAGAGGTAAATTGTACCTTGTTGAGGCCTTTGACTCAATTTCCCTCTCTATTTATTTACTGGTACTGAACATCCAAAATGGCCCAAAAAACAGGCTGAAAAAGGGCCAAAAAAGGGCCTGAAAAACAGGCAGGGGCAGGGCCAGCCAGTGGTGGGATTAGCCGGTTCGTCGAACTGG
The DNA here is from genome assembly GCA_003457575.1 of Thermophis baileyi. Taxonomy (NCBI): domain Eukaryota; kingdom Metazoa; phylum Chordata; class Lepidosauria; order Squamata; family Dipsadidae; genus Thermophis; species Thermophis baileyi. Next base: position 712,933 of record QLTV01000769.1, on the reverse strand, counting down.
GCAGAATTTTAACAACTGGTTTGCCCGAACTGGTCCGAACTGGCTGAAGCCCTCCTCTGACTTTGCCCAATATAAGTATCCATTAATACAGAGTTAGCTAGCCAATCTGTCTTTAAAGACCTTCAGCCAAGTAGAATCCAGACAGTTTGTTCCATGTTTAAGATCCACCCCCCCCCGACGTCCAACCAAACTATAGTTCCTTGTAATTTAAACAATTTATTTTTCTTGTCCTGTATTCTGGAGCAATTGTGAAAAATCTATCCATTTTTCTATATGATAGCTTTTTAGATGATTGGACCCAAGTTACATGTATATCCAATGGATTATCCATATTCTCAGTTCTCTGAGCAAAACATTCCTAATGCTTCCAGTATTACTCATAAAGACTTTTTTCAGGTCTTGATCCTCTTCCCTGCTCTTCTCTAGATATGCTCCAGTTAATGCCCAATATATATTCCTCATCCAAGCCCATATTTTTGTTTTTGAAATCCAGGATTTTGTATGTGTCCTTGTTGAATTTCATCTTGTTAATTTATTGCTATTATTCAGCTTGTCAAGCTATTCCTCACATGTTCATACTGTTCTCTCTTATGTCTCTGCAAAGTTGATGTTCATACTTTGTAACCCTTGATCCAAGTCATTTATGAATATGTTGAAGAGTTCAGAGAAAGAATGGAACCCTGTAATATGTCACTTGGCACTTTTTCGTAGTTGATGCAGCTGCTGATATACTGTATAATTAAGTACAATTCTTCAATTAGCTTATCTTCTCTACTAGGATATCCCTGGAAATATTGTCAAATGTCCAGTACATTCTGAGGTGGCGCAGTGGTTAGAGTGCAGCACTGCAGGCTACTTCAGCTGACTGCTAGCTGCAGTTCGGCAGTTCAAATCCCACTAGGCTCAAGGTTGACTCAGCCTTCCATCCTTCCGAGGTGGGTAAAATGAGGACCCAGATTGTTGGGGGCAATATGCTGACTCTGTAACTCGCTTAGAGAGGGCTGTAAAACACTATGAAGCGGTATATAAGTCTAAGTGCTATTGCTATTCTTGTGGTCAACTAAATGCCTCCTACGGTAAGAATCTAAATGTCTATATGAAGGAGATCTGTATTAATAATAAATACTGTCCCACCCACCTCCTTTGGATTCAAATTTTAATCTATTATGTGAAAAATAATGGAATATGTTGGAATTTGGCATGAATAGAAAGCTCATATGAATATCATTTCAGTTGCAATGTATTTAGTACAGTTTTAACGTTTGAAAATATTTTATTCTGCCTGATAATGGAATTTTTTGATAACAATTATTACTATCCATTTTTATTGATGAATTTAGTTAATTCATCAATACATTATGGACATTGCAACTGTCCAGATACATTACATTAATTTTCCCTTATTTAATATACCTGATCAGCTGCAGTATGAAAATTGGGGATTGTATCTTTCCACTCCTGGAAATGTGAAAATACAAAAACTATTTTTTTTAAAAAAATAAGAAAATACTATCTTATCTGCCAGATACAATATAATCAACTACAGTTATTTACATACAGTGATATAACAGCAGAATCAATGAGTTTTTAATTATTTTAAGAATTAGCTCCTCTTGCCTTGTGTTTAGATATTCATCACTGTAGAGTTAAAAACTAATTTGGCATCTCTTCAAGGCAGTTATGAAAAGCTAAAGGAAAACAAAAGTATGGCACCTACAAATTTAGAGTAACTATGAAAATTAAAAGTGGCTTGTGTGCATTTATTATTCTTATGTTTATATATGCTTAGAAAAATAATTGAAGAGATTTTTCAGATATATTTTCAGATGATGAAAGAAAGAGGACCATTTCTAGTGATCTATCTATATATATATATATAAAAGCGAAATGCCACTCACGCGACATCACGAAATCTCCAGAACCGTAAAGCCTACAAACTTGAAATTTGGCACATATGTTCCTCTTGGCTAAGAAAGGATTTTTTGAAATGACCATCAGATCATTAGTATTTCTTATATTATTATTAACACGCTCTGATGCTAAGGACGTTCTACTACACCTCCCAACCTGAAAATAACTCTGTTCCAACTGCCACTTGGGCATGGCCAGTGCATGACTCATCTGGCCTGTGGGCTGGGAGTTTGGAGAGGAGCTTGAGGGAGAGAAGGGGATAAGAGAGGAGAAGCCTCTGTGGGGCAAGCCTGAGGGAGAGAAGGGGATAAGATAGGAGAGGCCTCTGTGGGGCCAGCCTGAGGGAGAGAAGGGGATAGGAGAGGCTTCTGTGGGGCAAGCCTGAGGGAGAGAAGGGGAGAGGAGAGGATCAATGGGGCCAGCCTGAGGGAGAGGAGGGGGATAGGAGAGGAGAGGCTTCTGTGGGGCAAGCCTGAGGGAGAGACGGGGGAAAGGAAAGAGTCTGTTCCAACTGTCAGTTGCCTTATATTAACATGCGCTGATGCTACCCCTTTACTAAACCGGGCGTGGGTGTGGCCAGCACGTGACTCATCTGGCCTGCGGCTTCTGTGGGGCAAGCCTGAGGGAGAGAAGGGGATAGGAGAGGATCAATGGGGCCAGCCTGAGGGAGAGAAGGGGGACAGGAGAGGAGAGACTTCTGTGGGGCAAGCCTGAGGGAGAGAAGGGGAGAGGAGAGGAGAGGCTTCTGTGGGGCAAGCCTGAGGGAGAGAAGGGGAGAGGAGAGGATTCTGTGGGGCAAACCTGAGGCGAGAAGGGGAGAGGAGAGGCCAATCGTAACTACTCATTAATTTTCAAGCTGTAAGTGTCGATTTATCAAGCCCGATCACATAGTTTCATAGTGGAGCATGGGTATTCAGCTAGTTTAAATATATAATCCCCTCTTTTTTTAATGTAGCCCCAAAGAAAATATTCTCCCCAAAAAAAGAAATAAGTACAGTAAATCTGCCATTTATGTTTTATTTCCAAATATATTTGACTTACTTTTAATAATGTAACAATATTTAAAATCAAATAACTTGCCAAGATTCTTTACAGAATAAATGCTTACAATTTTAACTGAATTCAATAAAACCAGGATTCAATAAAATCAGAAATTGAATCTTTGTCTAGAGGGCTATCAATGAAATGGGTATTTTCCCTTTTTAGTATTGCATAGCAGTCCATTAATGGAAGAATATATTAATATCATATAAAACATATTTATAACTTGCATTTTCAATTATTTTCTTACTACTGTCTCAGCAGAACAGTGCATTAAATTGTTCTGATTTTATCAGAATGTTTATTCTTCTTCAGCAAATGTAACAATTGAAAAAATACTGCTGTTGTTTTAATCTTAGGACTGATTCTCTCAATTGTTTAAATTGTAACCCAGAGTTACATGTTTGCTCCTAGAAGAGCACATATTACACCTCTGCTCCTCAAAACTGCATTGGCTGGCAGTTTGATCCCAGGTCCAGTTCAAGGTGCTGCTTTTAATCTTTAAAGCCCTTCATGACATGGGACTAAGTTATTGGAGGGATCACCTCTCTCCAATTACATCAACCTCTCCCGTTAGATCTGGCAGAGAAGATACGTTGCAGATACCATCTGGCAGAGATCAGCAACTGGTGGTTCCCAGGAGGTGGACCTTCTCTCCTATGGTGCCAGCAAAACTCTCTCCACCCCAAGTCAGTTTAGTGCCATTCCTTGTTATCATTCTGGAAGTCCCTCAAGACCTGGTTATGTCACCAGGCCTGGGAGTCCCAGGGAACTAGAGGCATTCTTAGATAGCTCCACTGTGGCTGAACTTTTTACTCTTTCCATGTGGTTTGTGTATTTTCAATTTTGATAGAGTTTTCATTTTAATATAACTTTTCATATTTTGATAATGATTTTTATATATTTGTTGTTTGTTGTACGCTACCCAGAATCATTTCTTATGAGATGGATGGTCGTATAAATGTGATTAATAGATAAATACAATAAATAGGTATAGCAGAAGATTCTGTTTTAAATCACACACAAATGCAGGTGATTTAAAATCGAAGTTGGCTAGACTTTATAGACTTGGGTGGGAGATCCTCAGGAAATACCAGACAGGGAAGGAAAAGGAAGAAAAAAATATCCTGGACGAAGGCCATAGCAAACCATGTAGGCAGCTAAAGGCAGCAGGCTGACTTCTCAGCAGTGGATTGTGGTCTATGAGCACCTTGTGAATCCCTGAAAGAATGATTAAAGCAAGAAAAAATTTGGTAGATGCCAGAGGGTCATGGTCCTATCTACAATCAGCTTCAGCTTTAGTATTGGCTGATTCAGTCTATTCTTCACCTTATCCTTCCAGGAATAAGGAAAGATAGCAAAGGAAGTGTTTACCCCAAAGAAAGGGTTAACCAGGAGACCTTTGGGTGTTGGTCTTTCAAGCTGGCTACTGCAGCTGCTGCCTACTGTCAGCCAGAGGTAGAGAGGATCATGAATCAACTACACAGGATGTCTACAACTATTTTCATTACAATTGGTGAGAATAACAGAATAGTGCAAATCTGATTATGTTGTATCACCTACTCCTTCATTTGGTTCAGCAAATAGGGAGGTGTCTATCTAAGTCACTTTTGAATATTACCTGGAAAGTATGGACTCTATAAACGCTTTATCACCTGTTGCCTGGGCATCAGAACCTGCATATCTTCATCAAGGCCATTTTCTTTATTCTCTGCTTAGGTGTCATTCTAGCAGCCACTTTACTGTGGACAAGACAACTGAATTATTTGTGGGAGCCCCTCTGGTGATGGCTTTGCCCTATGCAGTGATGGCCTTCCTGTCCATTTATCTGCCCATTTAAACTTCCCCCTCCCAAACCACACCACTAAAATAAACGATTTGCCACCAAATTTTGGCAACATGAACTTTAGAAGCATCAGGGACTAGAAAAATTGGGTTGGGGGCTATAACTGATTCTACTGCAAGAATTAATTCATTAATGTGATTGTGCATAGCCCAGTCTTGTAGCAATAAAAACTCCTGTTAGGCCCAGAGCCTATTGTGATGACAACATAGTAGCTAGAAAAATGAGGATACTAGAGGAGCAGGAACTGAGGGATAGGGAAACCAGAATAATACTGGGAAGTGTCATAAGGAAGTCTGGGTGATTAGATTATATGTCACATGAGAAGAAAACCTGGAAGAAGAAGTTCTTAGAAGTCAGGTTTGAGATTATTATGAAAAAAACAGAAGGTCAGGGAAACTAGGTCAACACCTGGTGGAAAGTTGTGTTATCTCAGCCAGAAGTAAAAATCATTTCATGTTTATATTTGTTTTAGTCTGTTAATCCTGCTTATGGTATAACGAGCACTTCTGTTCTGCACAGATAATACATTTAATTTCTAGGTATACCGCGAAGGAAATGATTGCATTTATTTTGGATTTTCTTTACCCCCATTTGGGTGATATACTCCTTAAATTTGGAAGCAATTTTTCACTCATAGAGGAAAAGGTTTTGCTATTTCTTATATATCATGTGAAGAATAGAATAGAGGGTACAAGTAAGCAATCAGGAAACAATCAATATTAATATAACTTGTAAGGATACAAGCAACAAGTTACAGTCATGCAGTCATAAGTGGGAGGAGAAGGGAGATAGGAACGATGAGAAGACTAATAGTAATAGTTATGAAGCCTTAGTGAATGACAGTGGTGAGGGAATTATTTGTTTAGCAGAGTGATGGCATTCGGGAAAAAACTGTTCTTGTGTCTAGTTGTTCTGGTGTGCAGTGCTCTATAGAGTTGTTTTGAGGGTTGGAGTTGAAACAATTTATGTCTAGGATGCGAGGGGTCAGTAAATATTTTCACGGCCCTCTTTTTGACTCATGCAGTAATCAGGAAAATATTCAACCATCTCCCCTAACTGATGCTTTTGAAGCATCATGTGGATTATTTAACACCATGTCAAATATTTAGCATAAGACAACACAAGACAGAGAACTATAAGAGTATAGCCCCATTGTCTTGAATCCAAATACTGCTGCCTGACTATCAACGAAGGTGGTAACAGTTTTTTTTTTGTAATGGCATTATAAAAAATATAATGTAGTAATTCTGTCTGTAAGACCACACTTAGAATACTGCATCCAGTTTTGGTCACCACACTATAAAAAGATGTTGAGACTCTAGAAAGAGTGCAGACAAGACCAACCAAGATGATTAGGGGACTGGAGGCTAAAACATACAGTGAACGGATGCAGGAACAGGGCATGGCTAGTCTAGTGAAGAGAAGGACCAGGGGTGACATGATAGCAGTGTTCCAATACTTGAGGGGCTGTCACAGAGAAGAGGGGGTCAACCTATTTTCCAAAGCACCTGAAGGCCAGACAAGGAATAATGGATGGAAACTAATCAAGGAGAAATTCAATCTAGAAATAAGGAGAGATTTTCTGACAATGAGAACAATCAACTAATGGAACAGCTTGCCTTCAGAAGTTGTGGATGCTTCATCACTGGAAGCTTTCAAGAAGAGACTGGACAGCCATCTGTCAGAAATGGTGTAGTGCAGTGATGGCAAACCTTTTAGAGACCGAGTGCCCAAACTTCAACCAAAAACCCACTTATTTATCGCAAAGTGCCAACATGGTGATTTAACCTGAATACTGAGGTTTTAGTTTAGAAAAAACAACTCATACATTAACATCTTTTGTCTTAAAAGAAAAACACAATAACAGAGCTTTCAATAATACAAACAACTTTTTATTGAAAGGTAAAAGTTTGCATTTGGCATGCTTTTGAACTTGGGAAAGTTAAAAGAGTCAAGGCTTCTGGGTTATAGTGTGGTGTATGTAAGATAATGCAGCAAACCCTAGACTTTTAGAGACAAGCTATGAACAGTTTTAATTCAGGCTTTGCAGATAACTATTAGGAAGGGCTTATGAGCAGGCGGGGAAAAACCAAGTTACTGATCAGGAGGTTATTTCGGCTAACCAATAACTGGGACTCCTCCGCACAACCCTATTGAATAACACAAGAGGCAAGCCGGGCACATGGAGAGATGGCGGGGGAAGAAGAGTCGTTATTTCATCACCTCTCCCCCCCCAAAAAACCAGAGGGGAAATGGAGCATTCACCTTCTTTCTCCCAAAGCTTTCAGGGGCTTCCCGGCTGCTCCCAAGGGCTATGAGCAGCGGCACGGGGGAGGAAAGCCCAGTCATGCTCTTCCCAATTCACCAGCCAAATTGCTCCTGATGGTTTCTGCAGGAAAGCCCCACCACCGAATTGACTTGAAAGCGAAAGGGAGCCGTGAGGTGACCTTCTGCGTGAATCCTTTGGGCGCCGCTTCCTCCTCCACACCGGGGCGATGGAAAGGACCATGGCGCATAAAAGGCATGCGCCGGAAGGGAGGCGGGAGAGCAGTGCGTGAAATTCCTCGAGAAGAGGTTCCGCTTTTAAGTAGGAAGGGGGGAAGTTTTCCTTGTAACCCTGGCCGAGGAGTCTGGCATTGAGAGCTTGTTTTCTTCATCTTGCAGGAAGGTGAGCGAGATAGTCTGGCGGCTAGCATGCTCACAGAGAGGGCTCTGAGTGCCCCCACTGGCATACATGCCATAGGTTCGCCATCACCGGTATAGGGTCTCCTGCTTGAGCAGGGGGTTGGACTAGACCAGAGGTTGGTTCCTCCCGGTTCAGACCAGTTCTATAGAACCAGTAGTAACTTGGCGGCCTGGGTTGCTAGTACCAGCAGCGACCCAGGCCTGTCACGCCCCCGAACTCTTTTTTTTAAGCACTGCGCATGCACAAAACACGTGCAAAGCACGCACCCACCCGCGTGGTGCATCACTGAGCGAACTGGCAGCGAAGAAAAGCAGAAACCACTCCTGGACTAGACGACCTACAAGGTCCCTTCCAACTCTGTTATTCTATCTGTCTTTCATCCCCACATATGCAATGTATAATATGTTGCATTTACATAATGGTGACAATTATTTTATTCTTTCCAAAACAGCAGATGGCATTGTCTGATTACTTTGGAGTGTAAATGCTCTTCTCTGGGAGCTGATGCTTAAAGGTGACAAGCATATGTTTTGTTGAAACAAAGTGCTATTACAAGTCCACTTGCAATGTACAGCCAGATATTGAATTGATCATTTCTTATGTTTGAAGACATGAATGGGTTTTAATTGTGTGTCATGTTTTTGGGTCTGTTCAGATGTTAAAAACACAGGTGGGTTATTCACACAGAAATTGATGATTAATATAATAGTTAACCAATACAAAAAATTACTTTTGTCCTGTGAGATTAGACTTCAATGCTCTTTTTCAACTGAAGCACTAAGCAGAAAATTTATCAGCTCAGTATGTATATGTGTATGTATGTATGTGTGACTCCTCCCTCCCTTTTGGGTCAGTGTTGACTTCTGGCAACTACCTCGACATGTTCTACAGTTTCTTGGCAAGATTTTCAGAAGGGGTTTGTCATTGCCTGTGTCCCAGGGCTAAGAGAGACCCAAGGTCACCCAGCTGGCTTCATGCCTAAAGTAGGACTAGATCTTTACAGTTTCCCAGTTTTTAGCCTGATGCCTTAACCCCTACACCAAACTGGCTCAGACATTGATTTAACATTGATTTGACACTGACGTATTAGCTCAGATAATGATTTAATTTGCCTACCTTATACATAGTATTCAAATATATAGATTTCCTTAGGTATATTATTCAATTTTCTAAAGTTATTTGAAAATGTACCAGTCTTGTCTCCAGATGTGAGCTTCCAAAATGTTTATTCAAGCCCAAGAGAAAAACAACAAAAATCCAAGTTGGATAAAACCTGGTGAGTAAGACCTACAACATACTGTAGTAGGAAACATGAGGGTCTACATCAGTTCCCAGAAATCTAAGTCAGCCATGGACAATAAAAAAATTTGCATTTCAGCTAGATATAGTGAGCCTTCTGTAAGTTTCTTACCACTGATAAATATTCAGACAATATTTAAGATCTGGGGAACGGTTAGAGACTCATTTATCTTTTTAGTACCACTCTCCCTTAACAAATATGGTCTTCCCATTCTTCATCTAACGTGGAGCTAAGAGATCCTGCAAACCTTTCTCCCCAAATCCTTTTCCTGCTTCCTAGGGATCTCCCAGGTCCTTTCCCTATGCTTCCTAGGGATCTCCCAGGTCAGATACAGTAGTTTTGGTGCAGACTGGGGGGAAATCCTTGAAACAGGTGGAATCAGAAAGAGATTTGGTGCTTTCTTGACACTTCCAACTGCACAACTCCAATCTTTGCCCAGTCCCTGAAGTAATTCCAGTGTGGGTCAGAGATCACCCACTGGAACCATTCACATTTCCAGAGCTTTGGCCAGTAGGTGCTGGAGGCTGCTGGTAGGTGCTAGAAGAAATGTGTGATAATGGATGGAGTAGTGCTGCCGGTCTTCTTTTCCGGTCGACGGCCAGGATTTTTGTCCAGATGATAGCACAGGGAGTCGAGTGAGCAGTTCTTCAAATATAATCCAAGTTTGGCATCGTTATGGGATCACCCACTGTGGCTGCACACTGAAGCCAAAGAACTTAGAACTTCCTCCCAAGCATTACATCTCTTTACAGATGTGTAGCTTTGGTGCTGTTGTAAGCAGGGGGAGGTGATTGAAAGCAACCTTATGCTACAGCACGGGTACAAAGCAATTTATCTTGTGGGGGCAAACAAGATGGCCTCTTTGCTTCTGGGAAATGAATCTTGGGTTCTTTTCCTAGACCTGAAGTAATGTTCAGAGGAGTCATCTTTTTATTTATTTATTTATTTATTTATTTATTTATTTATTTATTTATTTGTCAAACGTGTATATGATTACAGATAAAGTATAAACATGATTGTGAAAAATAATAATAATAAGTACAAGCATGGTTCTGAGTACATGATACTTTACGAGTACGACATTAGGACAGGGACAGTAGGCACGCTAGTGCGCTTATGCACGCCCCTTTGCGCTTATTGCACCTTCCATTTTTCTAAGGTTGCTTCTGTTATTGATATACAGAATTCACTGGATATGTGTGCTAAGGACTATATTTGTTTTAATGCTTTCTTTCCGAACTTCCATAAGCCCAGCAGAGAGAGAAGATGGAGTACTATGGTAGCAATGGCCAGAAAGGAGGTCCTATAAATAGTAGGAGAGCTAGAGAAAGAAAATTATCTTTCTTTCAAACTTTCACATGTACCTGAGTGTGGGAAAACAAACAGATAGAGGCCAATGTAGCTGGATTGTTGAACTTATAACAATTCCTTTCATATTTCCTGATTAAATAAGAGCTAGAGCAAAGAAGGGAATAGAAATGTGTACTTTGAAATCTGTTGTGGTTGCTCTTTTCCTGCTGGAAAGGCATATGGTACAATGGCCCCTAGATGGCAACACAACATCTTGCAAAGCATGTCCAGGCCCCTTCACAAAAACCTTTTCCAATGTGCCTTTTTTTTTTTAAACAAATAACAACCAAAAAAGGATCACTACTGATAAACAATGCTCATTACAGATAGTATCATAAATATCTTTATGTAGTGATTCTTTCTTTCTCAGTTAACTAGCAAAAAAACAAACAAACAAACAAACTTCACAGGGCATACCGAGTTGGTAAAGCTCAGTTAATGAGCAAATACATGCTGCCATATTACCTCATAACATGCCAACTCTTTAACTGAGATTTGTGGTCAACTGAAACATTATTTGCAGGACCGTTTCTAACCGGATATCTGCTCATCTCACCAGATTTGGTAGAATAGGCACCCTTCTAGTCCCTTCACTTAAATGATGCCATCTTATAGGACAGGGATCCCCAAACTTGTTAACTTTAAGACTTGTGGACTATGCTATGCTGGCTGGAGAATTCTGGGAGTTGAAGTCCACAAGTCTTAAAGTTGCCAAGTTTGAAGACCTCTGTTAACCTGGAACTGAATACACTCAAAACCGTAGAAATGGTGGTAGACTTTAGGAGAAACCCTCCCATACTTCCACCTCTTACAATACTAGACAACACAGTATCAACAGTAGAGGCCTTCAAATTTCTAGGTTCTACCATATCTCAAGACTTCAAATGGACACCTAACATCAAAAATATCATCAACAAAGCACAACAAAGAATGTTCTTTCTGCGCCAACTCAGAAAGCTCAAACTGCCCAAGGAGCTGCTGATACAGTTATACAGAGGAATTATTGAGTCTGTCATATGCACCTCTATAACTGTCTGGTTTGGTTCTGCACCACAACAAGCCA
>QLTV01000769.1:688832-701508 GCA_003457575.1 Thermophis baileyi | reverse complement strand
GGACTATCATTAAGTGTTGTACCTTATGATTCTTGACAAACTTATCTTTTCTTTTATGTACACTGAGAGCATATGCACCAAGACAAATTCATTGTGTGTCCAATCACACTTGGCTAATAAAAAATTCTATTCTATTCTATTCTATTCTATTCTATTCTATTCTATTCTATTCTATTCTATTCTATTCTATTCTATTCTATTCTATTCTATTCTATTCTATTCTATTCTATTCTATTCTATTCTATTCTATTCTATTCTATTGGACCTAGGAAGAATGTCTTTTCCATGGTAGCCTCTGCCCAATTTGAGCATCCTTTCTCTTGAGATATGGCAGTCCCCCACTCCTTTAAGTGTGTCCGAAAAGCACTTAAGACTTTGTTTCTCCCTGATCACTGGGATAGGCAGAGATTGGCATGGGGTGAATTTGTGGGCTGCATGGGAAAATTTAGTTGTGCTGACAGATCTTTTTTGTTTTAGTTTTTTTAAAAAAATTCATTATTGCTATATATTATTTTTATTTTATGTATTGTTGATATATATCTTTTTTATTTTGAGGTAATGAGCCCCCAGAGTTTGGTTCAAGATGGAGAGCTATATAAATGCTTTAAACAAATAAAGAAATTAATTAAAAAAGAGTTGGATCACCAGCAAGAAAATGTTCTGGTAAAGCCTCATAGAGGACAATGACTGGCTCTATAGATCATACAATAGAGTATTATCTCCAAAATCCTACTTTTGGTAACTTGTAGTATTTGTCCAAATGTATATAAAAGAATTAAACAACTATGGTATTAAGTTCTGTGCTTCTCTTTTCTATACTCATTTGTAAAAAAAATGGTAGTCAGTATTTTTTAAAAGAGCAATTCATGACAGATGGATTTTTTAAAAAGCACTAATAGTCCCAAAAACATCTTGCAATGCAGCCCCTTCACATTATTTAACTGTTGTGTATTTCTATCATTTTTCAAACCAGGAACGACCTTTGAATTCTCATGTAGAGACTTCATAATTGGACTGGGACTTGCACTTGCCATATGACCAAAAACTCATTGTGCATAATACTCATTTACTGTGTATTATACTATTTAGAAGCGTAAATGAAATAAAGGCAATGTGAATGAGCCCACTCAGATTATACAGTCTATATGTTATGTCATTTTTCCTCCTGGATACAATGCTGGTTGTCATGTCCTTGATTGGATTCTAGAAGACAGTTCTTGATGTACCAAAATGCCCCCCCCCTAGTTATGCCTTTAGGTGGTCTCCAACAATTTAAACAATTTCTTTTTCCTTTTTTTGGTTCACATTAGTCCCCTGTGGGAGGCCTTGGTGATTATAGGTACATAAAATGGATGCATATCCTATCCTATTTCCTTCACAATAAACACACAATTACTGTAGGGCTGTAAAAGAAATAAGGTAGTTACAAACACTTAACTGCACATTATCTGGTAATTAGCAAGAATCCAAGAATCCTGATTACAAATCTTCAAAGAAGCTTTCAAAGCCCTGTTTACTTTTGCAACCTCATGTTTCTTTTGGTGGACTAACAAGAGAGTTAGATGACATAAATGCAGTTCAGTGAAAATACTCAATGCCCAAACGCACAACTGTAATAGCTCATGGCCCGTCTCGGATAGTATAAACAGTGTCAATTGCTTTATCCTTTTCAGCAAACATAATCTTCAGAAATAAAAGTTTTTGTCAAACCTTTGAAGAAAAAGAAAGCAAGAGTTAAATGAGTTTTTGTGTACATTTTTATGTATCAGAGGGGGTAGTAAGGGTGTTGTGTGCATGTACATGCATGCCTGCATATGCACAAGCCAAACAGGAATTTTGGTATCTTGTTGAAATAACTTATAGCCTAAAGTATTTTATGGCCTTTAAACAGCTGTGTTGCAAGTGATAACTTGCTGACTAATGGGTAATTTGTTGTATCTCAGTAAGAAGGTTGAAATACAAAGCAGACCGTTGATTTAGCTTCCTTAAATGGATAGAAATATGCCTATTTTCACCAAACCTCAACATATAGGTCATTTATTTCCAGATCATCCTTCCAATGCATAAGATGTAGATATAAAGGTTACCTCATTTTTATTTATTTTTGAAGTAAGACAAGAATATGTAGTTACTAGTCCCCTATCACAGTAACATGTTTAATTTTGTGGCAACTTCCAGGGGCAGGTTGCGGCTCTGAGATCTCAGATATATATGTGATATATCTCAGATATATTAAAACATATGAAGAACGGTTGCAGGATTTGGCTGGTCTAGAGAAGAGAAGGACCAGGGGTGACAGGATAGCAGTATTCCAGTATTTGAGAGGCTGCTAGAGAGAGGAGGGGGTCAATTTATTTTCCAAAGCACCAGAGGACAGGACAAGAAACAATGGATGGAAATTAATCAAGTAGAGAAGCAACCTGGAATTAAGGAGAAACTTCCTAAAAGTGAGGACAATTAACCAGTGGAACAGCTTGCTTTCAGAAGTTGTGGGTGCTTCATCACTGGAGGTTTTAAAGAAAAGTCTGGAATGGTACAGGTCTGCTTGAGCAGGGGGCTGGACTAGAAGACCTCTAAGGTCCAGGGGTGAAATGCTCCCGGTTCGGGCATGCCTGCCGGTGGTCGGAAAGCCGGTAGCCACGGCAGCGCGAGGCTTCGCCCACCCACCCGGACACCGCCATTTGGGGTTTTTTACCCTCTGCGCATGCGCAAAGCATTCTGCGCATGCGCAGAGGGTAAAAGAATCCAAATGGCGGCGTCCGGGTGGGTGGGAGAAGCCTCGCGCTGCTGTCGCTACCAGCTCACCGACCACCGGCAGGCATGCCCGAACCGGGAGCATTTCACCCCTGCTAAGGTCCCTTCCAGCTCTATTCTGATTCTGATATGCATCCAGATCCCTACGGTACATTTGTATGTCCTGGCACTAGGAGCAAGTAAAAGAATATAGTAACTAATTATTCCATTTCCAAGACTCTGAACTGTAATAAGAACAAAACATGAGCACTTCATTTTGCATACAAAGATAGTGCACATGAAACACAATCCCGTTCAAAAAGTCAATTTCAGCAGGGCTTGCTCCCTAGGAAACACATCTAGAATTGTATCCTACTTTCTCTTGAGAAACCCAGAGAGTGTTTCCCACCCTCTTATTTTTTTCTGCTAGGCTTCTGTCTCAGCCGCCTCCATTCCTCAGGCTCTACCACCACACATCCATTCAACCTATCTTCTTTTAGAAGGAAACTTTCATTCCTCGGTAAAATTGTTTAGAATGTCAGGAAACCTCTTCAGCAAACCAGTTTGTGGTCTGCTATTCAGACATTACGAAAAACACTTTTCAGTCTATAAATCTGAGCATTTGTGGTTGTACTCTTTTAGTATTGCAGTGCCTAAATAGTGCAGAAACAACAACAATTGTTTCAGTGATTTTCATCATTGTATACCAAAACCTTCCCTTCAAGTTATTGATAATACAGCTAAAACAGATGTTAAATATTAGGAAGCACTTTTCACTTTCAAATAAATCTGCAGATAACTAGTGCCCTCCCTGACCTGCTTTTGGTTACCTGCATAATTAGATGCAACTCTGAAGAAAACAGTGCCTGATTTTCAGTGGATGCACTTCCAGTTCAAAGCTTGGTTGCACACAGAAAAATAAAATCTGTGTTAGTTGAATGAACTTGCAAATGTTTTGTTAGAGTGTATGACATTTTGATTCCAAGGTGGCATGTAGAATAGAGAGAGAGAAAAAATCGTTGCCAACATATTTTACTGAGCAGCTCCATACCAGGGGCAGATTATGAACTCCAGGAGGAGTGGAGGCCTGGACAGTTTTGAGCATCAAACAATTCCTCTGTTTGACAAGTGGATGTAATTCTGCCTGAAGCAGAAAGGCAACCCACTTACCAACCAGTGGGGAGGGGAGGGGAAGGGGAAGGAAAGTGCTTCCTAGGACATAGGACAACCCCCTTTCCTAAGGAGGAAGGAGAAGGAAGAAGAGGAGGTGGCCCACTTTATAGTACTTGATGGCACTTGAGGATTGCAGGGTAGCTTCCCAATCTAAATTTAGGGATACTGTATTACTACTGTAAAACTATAATTAGTTTCTTGATCCCCTGAACATGAATGTGAATAATTCACATGAACTTGTATTACGAGAATAAACAGATAGAGGTGATCCTTGGATCTGAACCTCTTTCTGACATCTGCAATAGCCTAAGCAAGCAAAATGTTCAAAATTGCAGACACTCTCCCCCATCCAAATCTTTCAATTAAGTAAAAATCTTCTGTGGCAAGCTTATGGGCAGAGCAATTCTCATGTTCTGTTGGAATGCTTCAGAGTTGGAATTCAACGCCAAACAGCTGCAGGCTGGCAGGGCAGAAGTGATGGCAAAGGCAGATTTGAATCTCTCCATCTCCATCTTTTTATTTATTTTTCCTTGAAATTTAATTGTGTACCCCTGTGCTAGGTTGGAAATAACCAGTTGTAGAGGCCAGCAGAAGATAGAGGAAAGAATCCAGTTTTGGATTTCCTCCTCAGAGGCTGAAGTTTTTTTTCCTGTCATCAGAGAAGACATCTGGGCAACACCATAGCCCATGGGGGACCACCAGAGAAATCCTACATCAATTAGAGAAATTGTGCTAGTGACTTGAGAGCATGGGCTACAATGAATGCCTTTAGATGCAAAACTATGTCCTTTATTTTATTTGTAAAATGACTACTACTATAAGTATTATTCTTTTCAACTGAAGAAAAAAGTAAAAATTCTGCAAATATGAGTATATAATCTTACAAAACACCTCTATATATTTAGTTGTATTGTCATTGTAGGCCTGTATCCTTCAAGGTGCGGTTTACAAATTGCAATTGCTACTGGTATTCTGTTTCTTGGAGCTACAATTGCCTTCAAAAGGGTAAGTAAAGTGCCTAATACTTTGATCAACCACCTCTGGCTGACTGTGGAGTTTCAAACAATAATTTCATATTTCTGAACTGGATTATTAATCTATATTACAAGTTCATATGTATAGAACAACCCACTTGTCTGCTTGATTATACAGTTTTAGATATTGATGATTATAATCTAAATATATTTTATTTAATGTAAATCTTTCCAATTTGAATTCCATCATGTTTCTTGGAGCTCATGTAGGCAAAGGCTATGTTGCTGTTAAGGAAGAACAAGATGTTGCACTAAGAATCATAATACTGTTAGCAATCACTTAACCACAGTTGGGACTGGCAATTCTAATACATAGTCACTAAGCAGAAAATCCAATAACCCTGATGGGTTTACAGTGTTACTTCCCATTTGGTCATTAAGTGAGACATCGTGTGACCACATCTTATGATTTTATTTCCACATTTTCCATTAACTCAGCTTGTCAAAAGCTTGTTGTGAAGCAACAAATAGTGATCAGACCACAGCAGGATGCTGTCAGTCATAAATAAAAAGATTGATCAAAAAACTTTTTTTCACACCATTGTAGCTTTGGTCATTAAGCAAGGCAGTCAGCAAGAAAGGACTATCTTAACTTGGAGAAAAATAACCTAGGATTCATTAGAACCTTTCATTGTTACTTAATCTAATTCTGACTGCATTGAACATGTAGGGTTACTGTTTTGTCTCAGGAAGCCATGGTACACCAAAAAACCAATTAGTGCTGCTGCAATAACTTTGCAAAGAAAGATACATTGACAAATACATTAAACTGGTGAACTCTCACCTTTGTGAAAACAGCACAGGAAACTTACACCAAAGGGCAATTTTACATAACTGAAGCTCTTTACAAGTCTAACATTGCAGCTCCTAAGCTGACTGGCTTGAAACAGTCTGCCAATTTCTTTTCAGACAAGCTGCTTGGAAGTTGGAACATATACCAACATGACTCTTCAAAGAAAGGTACTAGATCAACAATTTTCCTTGAAATATTTCTCAGCTGCTACATCAACTACTGAGAAATACCTCCAAGTAATGTAGCAGTTGCCAAAAAGAATTCACCTCTGGTGGATTAAAAAAAAATAATTCAAAATAAAATACAAAGTGATGGTAAAGATACTACTGAAGATTTCCCAGAAGAGCTACCAGATGGATTCCAGCATTAGTAGATAATCAACCATAATTTCCTGAAAGTTACTGCTTTGAAAATAAAAATATTAATGTTATAGCACACTTGCAATTCAGAAAAACATCTTGATTCAAACTGCACCCTTAGGTGGTGTATTACATTACAATCCAAAGGTTCATTGGCTTTGACTTTTCAAGCTTTGCAGTCCCTTATACTACTCTAATTAGCTCTTCCTGTTTAACATTTATTGTTGGCAATTTTTTTCTGGTTTTAGGAAAGCAGGTTAATATTGATGTAAACTCTTTTTTCCTGTTGAGATAGAATAGGCCAATATTAATAATGTCTAGTCATGGTCAAATCATATCCTGGTTCTGGAGGCTGCCTGGGACTTTTGCAGGGCAAACAGGGCAAACTATTTACATGATCTGTCATCTCTAAGGATTCCAGCAGGTACTTGGGGATTTTCACAGCAATTTGATAAGCAGTTTCATTGATTGTCTGGTTAGCCACCAACAACGAGGGGCCACCTGGACTCTTGATCGTATTGCTCTCCAGGGGCTTCTCTCTGTTAATCTTGGTTTACTGAGGAACTGTGGAAGATGAAGTGGCAGAAGCAAGGTCTGAAGTGTTAGTGGAGAAAGATGAAAAGTAGTGGAGAAAATGAAAAGTAAGCCCAAGCTTTGATATATACAATGACAGAAAGAGAAAAGGAGTATCTTGACATCTTCTCCCATTGCAGTGGCACTGGTCAGGGTTGCTGAGTTTTTGTTAGGAAGAGACAAAGGTGGCGCAGTGGTTAGAGTGCAGCACTGCAGGCTACTTCAGCTGACTGCTAGCTGCAGTTCAGCGGTTCAAATCTCACCGGCTCAAGGTTGACTCAGCCTTCCATCCTTCTGAGGTGGGTAAAATGAGGACCCAGATTGTTGGGGGCAATATGCTAACTCTGTAAACCACTTAGAGAGGGCTGTAAGGGCTGTAAAGCACTATGAAGCGGTATATAAGTCTAAAATGCTATTGCTATCTTCTGCTTGGCCCCACTGTGTCCATTTTGCATAGCATTTTGCTGACAAACTCATTCAGATTCACCAGATCTTGGATTTCTCCTGGGCATGTTCAGATGGAATGTCTGGGGCAGTAACTTGCCATATTTCCTGGGATTCCTGTTGGCCTGTGAGGAAATGATGCTGTGCATTCTAGCATGACTTCTCCTATCTCTGCATTTGATCATTGCTGGTTGTCTTGAGAGAAGTTGTGGTATATCCTTCCCTGTGTAACATAATTCCATTTGAGATTAGGTTAGCCTCAACCCTTTCACAAGGTCCTAAACACTTGGTTTTGTGCCCAGACCTGAGCCCGAGGAGTGTCTTAGTTTTATTGATGGTTATATATGATGCTCGGCTGCTATTGTTTTCTAAATTATATTTTGTATTATATTGTTTTTATCTATTGTATTGTAAACCACCCAGGGTCACTTATGTGAGAGGGGTAGTTACACAAATGAAACAAGCAAAAAACAAATAGCAAATACATAAAGAGGGCCGTTCTGCACGCAATCATATTTGAGGAATATCTCAGTCTCCAACTGTTCTTTTCTAAGGAATGTAATTGAAAGATTGATAAGAATTGGCAGGAATCCAGCAACAGAATACACAGGAAGTGGATTATTTGCACCTCTTTCAGTCAGAATTCAGACCTAAGAACAGGATGGAAACAGTGCTCTTCATGCTGGTGAATGATCTAGTCAGGATCTACACGAGGGAGGGCAATGCAGCCCTTCTGGTCCTACTAGAACTCTCACAATCTTCAGTATCATCTATCATGGTATCCTTCTGGAGCAGTTTGTAAAGGGCAAGTCTTGTATATACGGGTCTTTAAAATTAATGCTTATGCATTTTCTCCTAGCATTTATCTTCTTCTTTAATACCTGACATATCCATACCCAGAGATTTCCCTATATTTTTGTTTGAACCAGTCTTTGCTTCAAGTTGTAGTTTCTGAGAAAGCATTAATCTGCAACAAAGAATCATCTTCTCCTTCTCTTTCTCCTTCTCCTTCTCCTTCTCCTTCTCCTTCTCCTTCTCCTTCTCCTTCTCCTTCTCCTTCTCCTTCTCCTTCTCCTTCTCCTTCTCCTTCTCCTTCTCCTTCTCCTTCTCCTTCTCCTATTGCTTCAGGTGTTGAGGGAGATACAAAGTTGTGATTCTTGCTCTTCTGGTGGCCTCAACATCGTTAACTAATGTTGTTGTATTGTGTCTTTGATGTTGTCTCTCCATCTTCTTCTGGGTCTGCCTCAGGTTGTATGTATCTTTTTTTATGTTTTATCCTTTTTTTTTTTTGCAACTAAGAATGGTTCTCCATAAAACATAACATTGTAGGTAGCTTGTTGCTGGTGCTGTGGGAGAATTGTTTGAGATCAATATTGGCACCAAGCAAGGGACTTTGGGAAGCAGCTCCAAAAGGTTCCCAGTTAAGTACTACCATTAAACCATTATTTAAATCTGTTTTCTTATATCAAAATACTTTGGCTTTGAGGTTCTTATTAACTATTAACTTATTGCTGTGAAACTGCATTTGATATATTATCTAGTGCTGATTTCTGAAATATTCCTATGAAGCAAGAGATTTTTTTGTTCTGTCTGAATTAATAACCAAAGGCTATTAGTGAGATTAATTACTTCTTGCTGTGACCTATTTAGAAGAGAAGTCCTTTAAATCTTTAAATGCCTTTTAACTTGGAACAGCAGGCATATGCAAAGGGGCAGGACCTTGATTGCATTGCCATGATTGCCATCATGCCTGTTTTTCTCTACCCAGACACCATATGACATATACTGTGTTTATTTTCTTTTCATCTGCCTTTGAGACCTACCATTTTCAGGAAGGTATAGAGTAATCTGTCCTACAAACCTGCACCCTACAAATTCCATGCAAATCCTAGTGCCCTTTTGTGTTTCCCACTTCATCCTGGGAGTTCCAAATTGTGGTTATGTGATTTTTAACACTTTTAAGATTTAACGACATTGAAAGCTGAAAATAAAAGCTTTATCCTCTGCCTGAAAATCCTCTGCCCTGTCATTTCCATAATACTTCCTTCCCCAGTTTACTTCAGCAAATCCATACCTTCGGAATGGATGGGAGACCTTTCTTCCAGCTCTGTAATACAACTTCTAAAAACCATGTCATACATGTGGTGAAGCAGCCTTCTCCAGCCTAATGCTTTCCAGATGCACCGGATTAACACAGCAAAAACTCTTAATCAACTGAGTTATTTAGATTCTTTCCTGTCTGATTTCAGGCCTAGCTTTGGCATGAAGATGGCTTTGCTCTGGTAGATGATCTCTGCAGGAGACAGACGTTGGGGTGCAGTGCTGGATCCCTCAGTTGCTGATGATACAATGGACCCCAGCAGGTTTTGGACTGCTCGAGAGAGATGGGGGCTGCTGCTGCTTTGCAATGGATTTTGTCTTACGCCTTTCAGATCTATCATAAAGTCATATTGGAAGATTTCTGCCTAGCCCCCTAACAATGATGATGCGATATTTTGCAAGGTTCCCTCTTGTCTCAAGATACAATTTCTATATTTATAGGAAGTACTATAAAAGGCATTTTGGAAGGGGTATGGGCATGCTAGCTGCACTTGCTGGCATTCCTTAAAAGTAGAGCCAAGTATGCATTTGAATTAAACAAATGTAAAAGTAATGTTTACAGGGCGTAGCAACTGTGTTACAGCCTGTTAGTACCTCCTTAGGTCAAACAGATCCTTTCTAGGGCTGATAGCAGCTTTCCTGCAAGCACAGTCAAGGCATAGTTTCTTTATCTTCAACAGGTGCAGCAAGAGTACCCACACCCCCTCTGAGCAGCTGTGCTTCACTAATGCTACATGGATTTAATCTGAATGATTTCAATCTCCCCGACAAAATTTATTGGCACAACAGTGAAGGAACTGGCTAATACTTGGGCTAAAATTTATGTATATTCTTTGGAAAAAAAAAACCCACAGGAGAATAAGTGACATGTCTCATTTATTAGAGGAAAGCAAATACTTACCTGTAATTTTCAAAATGAGAATAAATAGGATTCAGAGAATTATATATAGAGAGGAGTTAGGTTGACAATGATATCATACAAAATGTTAGATCTAGTCACAAAAAGATCAGTTTGTGAAAACAGTACAGTAATTTGCAAAAAATCAGCATGGATTTGTCAATTGGTTTTGATCAACTAACTTTATGCCATGTTTTTGATTGGTAGTATGGGAAGCTACACCCCTCCTAGAAGAATGAAATATTTTGAGAAATATTAAAAATGCCAGAATATTATATTTCCCTAAAGGAGAAACATATTTTTAAAGACAGAAAGCAGCCCCCAAGTATTTCTTAATAGCCCCAGCAGGACTAGGCCAGCCTATCTACAAGACAAAAGACCTTCAGCTCCAGGGTGATGGGATTAAGACATGACCCGCCAGGACATAATAGGATTATCTAGCAGCAGAGCTCACTGCATTGCACAATCTCCTAAGGACATTGCATCACCCAGCAAACTTCAACCAAACTTGACTCAGACAAACATGACCCCACATGGCTCCATGAGAGTCTGACAACAGCCAATAGAATACATGTTCTTGCACAGGAACAGGAAATTCAAGTACAAAACCCAAGAGAAGGTATTAAAAACCCCTCATTCTCAACTCCATGTGGTCAGCTGCACCTGAGAACCATGTGCTTGGTGGTTCTGCTTCATCATTAAACCATCTTTCCAATCAGCCTCCATGTTTCCAGTGTCTTTCTCCCAGCTTGGAACTGAACCAGATGGATATTTCTTCCAACAGTAGCTTCTTTAATAGATTGCAGTAAAGCTATTGGTATAATATATTTTGATTTCAGCAGAGCATTTGATAATATACCCTTTGGCATTCTGACTAGTTAGGTAGTTAGCTTTGCACTGGGTGGCATGGCAACTAATGGGATAAAAGGTGGCTATAAACTATTTTCATTAATTATTCCTCTATTCCTCAATACTTTTATTATTTATTTTGATGAATAGAGCAGAGGTGGGTTCCTCCTGGTTCGACCGGTTCTATAGAACCGGTAGTAACTTGATGGCCTGGGTCACTAAAACTGGCAGCGACCCAGGCCTGCCACACCCCTGAACCGGTTCTTTCGACAGCGCCATAGACGCCACCATTTTTGTTTTCTTAAGCACTGCACATGTGCGAAGCACGCGCATGCCCGCGTGGCGCAGCACTGAGCGAACCGGAAGCGAAGAAAAGAAGAACCCACCCCTGGAATAGAGGGAATGGTTGTTAAATCTGAGATGTCACAAAAGTGGGCTGAATAAATGGTAGCAGAAATAAAATTCAAAATGAATGTCAAAGATTAAAGAAATGGGCTGAAACTGACAGCATGAAACTTAAAACAATTAGACTATCTATCTATCTATCTATCTATCTATCTATCTATCTATCTATCTATCTATCTATCTATCTATCTATCTATCTATCTATCTATCTATCTATCTATCTATCATCTATCTTTAATTTTGAAACTGCCCATCTCCCTCACAGAGGAACTCTGAGCGGTGTACAAATAAAATATTAAAGCATAAAAACAGTATATAAAATTTTAAAAAGAGGCCAGGATAATTAAGATTCAACATTAACAGTTAATTAAAAGGTGGGGGGAAGGGCACTAACCAGTCCCACAGGTGCATGTTTATTTACGAGCCAAAGCAAGGCAGCAGAATCCTGTTTTTACATCTTTCTGAAAGGCTGGGAGAGAGTGCCCCAGGGGTGAAATGTGAAATTTTTCCCTACCGGTTCTGTGGGCGTGGCTTATTTTGTGGGCATGGCTTGGAGGTCAGGTGGGTGTGGCTTCAGGTGGCGTGGCCATGTGGTCATGTGACTGGGTGGGCGTGGCCAGGTTGTCATGTGACTGGGTGGGTGAGGCCAATTTAGCAGTCCATTTTGCCAGGGAGCAGGGGGTTGGACTAGATGACCTCTGAGTCCCTTCCAGCCTTTGCTGTGCTGTTTCAAAGCATCCTCTGAAGCTGTGTCTAGTGCCACAGTCCTCCCTCCCTCCCTCCCTCCCTCCCTCCTTTCTTTCTCTCTTTCTCTCTTTCTCTCTTTCTCTCTTTTTCTCTTTCTCTTTTTCTTCTGTGGGAAGCAACCCCCCCCCAAATAAAATATTACTCATAATAAAAGGCTCACAGAAAAACAAGGAAAAATCAAGCTGCTAACAAAGAACCTGCCTGAAGCTCATTCCACATTCCTGCCCGATAGAGATAATGAGATAATGACCGTATAGAAAGTGGAAGCCTGACATTTGGCTCCATTCACACAAGCAGGCAAACAGATCCCTAGAAAACCCATTCAAGACAGGATATTTTGAAATTTCCCCATGGAAAGATTTGGCAGCTAACAAAACACAGTAGTAGAATCAGAATAAGCAGCCCCACACTCAAGACCCAACACAGGACGAAAGTCATTTAGCCACAATGGGAATCACCCAAACCCTTTTAGAAACACAAAGCTCATATTGCACAAACCTCAAAACTTCAAAAACATAGAACCATATAAGAATCCTTCCTTTTATCCAGATTGTTGTTCAGCTAAACC
>QLTV01000769.1:674268-688814 GCA_003457575.1 Thermophis baileyi | reverse complement strand
TTTCTCCTTCCAACACCTCTCTCTTTCCTTCTCCCTCTTGCTCCCCCCCCTTCCCTTCCCCCTCCCTCCCTCCCCCCCTCTCTTTCTTTCTTTCAGGGGAACTGGCAGGGAAAAAAGGCTTTAAAAAGTTTTTTTTAAAAAAACAGGAAGTGATTATGTCAGGGCGGGTGGGTGGAGCCTCACTCTACCATCGCTACCGGTTCTCCGAACCAGCTGCCGCAACCGCTACCTACTCGCCTGAACCGGGCCGAACCAGGAGGATTTCACCCCTGGAGTGCCCCCCCTCATCTCTGGGGGGAAGAGTGTTCCAGAGAGCGGGGGCAATGGCAGAGAAGGCTCTCTTCTTGGACCCCGCCAGTCAGAATTCTTTAACTGATAGGGTCTGCATTATACATTTTTCATTTACATTTATGTACTCATTCCACTATTCCATTTTTGTGTAAGAAAAAAATGTAAGAAATAGTAAGCCCCCCCCAAAAGGAATAAAAAAAAGAAATAAAATAAAAACCCTGAAGTAAGGAAAAGGATACATTGTATAACTAAATCTGGTTTAGACCATTATATCATTCAGGTTTTAAAATAATTATGACCACTCTCTCTAAATAGCTCACAAACACTATCTGAGGTCCTGACCCACAGTTTGAAAAATAATACCTGCAGAATATTTTCCCCCATGGATTGCATTCATTTAGAACAGTGTTTCTCAAACTCAGCAACTTTAAGATGTGTGAATTTCAACTCATGCTGGCTGGGGAATTCTGGGAGTTGAAGTTCACACATTTTAAGTTGCTGAGGTTGAGAAACATTGATTTAGAATGTTCTTCATATAGAAAACAAAATTCAGATGCCCTTGGAGGGGAATGATAGCTTCATGAAAAAGAACAATAGTTGTGAAAAAAGTTGGAATAAGAGTTGATTGAGAACTGAATGTGAATCAACATCATGGTAGAAACTGGAAAAATTAAGTTAAACAACCTAGAATTGAGTTTACACATTAAACTATGCTACAGTTTGCTTAACTATGGCTTTATTGAATAAGTCATAATTATTCACCTTCACATGTCACATTAAGCCACTAACAGTGGTTTATACATTTTAATAGATAAGTTATTAAACCACTAAGCATTAATGAAACATAAGGTGATGTATGTAAAAGATAATAGAAAAAGCGGAACTTGTGGAAATTGTTGTAGCTAATTCCCAGCAATGGTCAGGTTATAATTGTTTTTAAAATTATCATCTTTGTTAATTTAAATACACAGAGAAATGTTCTGAGCTATGGCTTCTCTTGTTTTAAAGACTTGCCTGAACTATAGTAGATGCTTCCTAGAAGTTTGTCTCTACCAACACCTTTGGAGAACTTCTGGCTTCTCAGTTCACAGATATCACTATAAATAGTGTGCTAGATTAACATGGTATCTCTACTAATAAACATGTATAAAACATGCCCTTTTGCCAGATTTCCATTCCTTTCAGGATGTACTACTATAGGCCAAAGATGCTATATTTCAAACAGATTGTCACCTATTTCCATAGAATAAGAGCTAAGATAAAAACCTCAGGTAAATAGCAATTCTACCCTATTACTTCCAAAGCAATAGTTTTCATCCTTTGCTTTAAAACCTTCAAGGAAAGATATTCTGAAGGTCATTCATTCTTTATTCTTCTAATATGTCCTATGACCAAAGTTCTCAACTAGAATTTTATTTAAATAAATTATTTTCTAGAATTCCCAGGGAAAAAAATAGATAAAAATAAAAACAATAGATTCCTATTAATAAATAAACAGCTCAGAAAAATATAACACATATAAAATTTACTGGACATCTGTATGTGTTGCATTTCTTTTACAATTTAAAGTATTTTCTGAATATTTAATTCAAATTGGCCAGTGAAATAATTGAACAAATTACTTTCTCCCTCACTTGATCGGACAAATGTTTGTATTAACAATTGAATTTATTTGATAAGGTAGAACTGTTTCTTGGATTATTATTACCTATTATTGTATATAATATTGTGAAATCACAGCCCCCAGTTCTTTAGCTGGTGTTGGCCTTCATTCACACTGAGTTCTTCCCAGGAATCTAGAATGTTGTAATGTATCAGTGTAGTATACTGTATGTGTGGATCCAAGCAGTGTGGCCTTTTGTAATTGACAGATGGAAATTTTGTCAATCTTTAGATTTTCCAAGTGCTGTCCAAGGATCGTTGGTATGGCACCCAGTGTGCCAATAATCAATGGGATCACATCTGTCGGTTGTTATTGTTAATGTTATTATTTTATTATTATTTTGCTAAATGCCATTGCAGTATTCAGTCAGCAGAGGGCACAAGAAATGCAATGAATTTAGCTTCAGAATCCATGTGTAAGACAGACTGTAAGACAGCTCCTTTAGTAATAGCTTAGACATTTTTTTCAAGTGCTGCCTTGTTGCTAAGTTTGTTCTGATATTTGGATCCCCAGATAGACTATAACTCCTATCTTACTCAGGCAGCATAGCTCTAAGCTACCTGGAGTTGATGACAACATATCTGGAGCGTACTAGGCTAGGAAAAGCTGTACCAATACAATAGACAGAAAACAATACTGAAAACGGAAGAGAATAGGGCTTCCTCCCTTCCTTTCTTTGTTCATCCAATAGATGATCTTTCAGCTTGTTTTGATCCATCAGTTTTAATTATTATTATTTTAGACATTCTCTTATGTGCTATTGCTTTAATTAACAGGCACTGAACATATTTCCATTGGGCTCATACTTTAATGAACTGAAAAATATCAGGAAATTGTTTTTGCTGTGGATTGATGCAACAAGTAGTTCTAGACAGGATTGGCTCTCTCATTCTCTCTCTTCACATCTGAAAAGAACACTCTAGTTCAGGGGTCGGCAACCCGCGGCTCTGGAGCCGCATGCAGCTCTTTGGACCCCCTGCTGTGGATCCTTGTCCCATCACTGGCTGGCCTCACCCTCCCCTCCCTCACCTGGCCTGAGAAGGTAAGGGCGACGGCATGAATGGAGAAGCGGGTGTGGCTGATTCTCCGGCGCTGGTTGAGGAACATAGCCACCCACGGCTGAGGCTTCCCTTCTCCCTCCTCCCCCTCTTGCAACTCCCTGGCTGGCTGTGGCGGGGGCAGGAGTGTGCGCATGCGCAGGGAGACCCTCAAGCGAGCGCCAAGCACAGCAAAGGCACGCTCGGAGGGCGGGCGGTGGGCGGCTGCTCGCTTAAGGAGGTTCTTTGGACGCAGCTTCTCTCCTGCCCTAAGGCTCTGGCCATTGCCTTGCCGTCCCCCGTCCCCCAGGCAGCTCTTTGGCCGAGCGCGGTGGGCGTAAGCTCCAGCCCGAAGCAGCAGAAAGCAAAGGCTGCCTTCGCTCTGGCGACCCTCCTCCCCCTCCTTCTCCTCTCATGCGGGGGGGGGGGGACGGCAAGGCGATGGCCAGATCCTTAGGACAGGAGAGAAGCGGCCCGGTAGCGGCCCTTCCAAGGTGGGTAAAATGAGGACCCAGATTGTTGGGGGCAATATGCTGACCCTGTGAACCGCTTAGAGTGGGTTGTAAAGCACTATGAAGTGGTATATAAGTCTAAGTGCTATTGCTATTTGCGCGTAAGGCAACCTTCGCTTCCTGCCGCTTCGGGCTGGAGTTCATGCCCTCCCCGCTCGGCCGAAGAGCTGCGGGGGGACGGGACGGGACATGGCAAGGCAATGGCCGGATCCTTAGGGCAGGAGAGAAGCACGTCCAAAGACCCTCCTTAAGCGAGCAGCCACTTGCCATCTGCCCTCCGCCCTCTGCATGCGCCTTTGCGCCTTTGAGCCTTTGAGCCTTTGCGTCTTGAAGAGGTTCTCCCCGCGCGCGCCACAGCCAGCCAGGGAGTCGCGAGAAGGGGAGGAGGGTCGCCCGAAGAGAAGCCGGGGGTGGTGATCGTTCCTCAGCACACACAGAGAGAAGGGGAGAGAGAGGGAGAAAGAGGGAGATGAGGGAGGGAGAGGGAGAGAGAGATAGAGAGAGATGGGGAGAAGGAAAGAGAGAAAGAAAGATGAGAGGGAGAAAAAGAGATGGAGAGAGAGAGAAAGAGAGGGAAAAGAGAGAGACAGATATCTTTTTCTCATAGAAAACAGACCCACAAAACCTGGGTAGGCATAGCTGGGGGGGTCATGTGACTCGGTGGGAATGACATCGAGTTGGCCACGCCCACCCAGGTTTTGTGGCTCCGGGTGTTTTGTTTTCTCTGTGAAACGGGTCCAAATGGCTCTTTGAGTTTTTAAGGTTGCTGACCCCTGCTCTAGTTCCACAGGAGAATCTTGGTTTTCTTTCACCAGCTAAAGGGAGGGAATATATTTATGTCTGCTCTGTTTATTAAGGAGCAGCCAATTAGCCAGGAAGGAAGCACACATCATTGAGCCCAATTCTCAGCTTATATCTAAACTCAAATGTCTACAGAGTAAACCTTCAAGAGGGCAAAGGATCTACAAGTAGTTACAATATGCCAGAATGACAAAATGTGCATTGTGATATCATAATGCAAACCCTTCCCTTTCATATTTACAAGATAACATTACAACTGTGCCAGAAAACAGAATGGAAGGGAAGACTTGTAGTTTTTTTAAATCTTTCCCCATCATCACAAATATTGGAAGACTGCTATCATGTCACCCCAGTCCTTCTTTTTGTCCTTTAGTCCTTCCCATTCCCATTCCCATCATCATCATCATCCCCATCCCCATCCCCATCCCCATCCCCATCCCCATCCCCATCCCCATCCCCATCCCCATCCCCATCCCCCATCTCCTTCCACATCCCATCTCCATCCCATCTCTTTTCATTTTAGTATGAGAAATTTAATTACATTTAGTGTAAACCTGGTGCTGGTTCTGGAGCATGTCTGAAACTGGGAGTGTTGCGGGTCCTGGAAATCCTTTAGCCTATCTGCCAAAGAGCTCTGGAAGATCTTTTCATTCTCAAGCTTTAGAAGTGATACAATAGCAAAAAGGTACTAGTGTCTTCAGGAGCACAAATGAAAGGGATCAAGTGTCAAAGCTGTCTGTTTGACATCAATCCTTTTCTACTCTTGAACTAGCAATAGCAATAGCACTTGGACTTATATACCGCTTCATAGTGCTTTTACAGCCCTCTCTAAGCGGTTTACAGAGTCAGCATATTGCCCCCAACAATCTGGGTCCTCATTTTTACCGACCTCGGAAGGATGGAAGGCTGAGTCAACCTTGAGCCTGGTGAGATTCGATCTGCCAAACTGCTGGCAGCCGATGATCAGCAGAAGTAGCCTGCAGTACTGCATTCTATCCACTGCGCACCGCGGCTCTTAGTAGTTTATGTTCATCCATTCAATTTTTATGTATTTTTCATCATTTGCATATATGTATTAAAAAGTGAGGTATACGTATTGATTTCAGTCAGTGAATAGGCCTTGGGACTGTTTCCTAGAATCATAAACTTTGCAGCCTTAGATTCATTTTAAATAATTTAAAATTGTTGGTATCATGACCAATAAATTCCACAATGTTTGGTCTTCGGTGTGTTAATATTAATTATTTACGTTCAGATGTACTGGCTCAAATGGTTTAAAATTTCTGAATATATTTGCTGAATTGAGAAAACCCAATAGAACCACTTTATCATTGACTAATTCACGCCCAGAGGTTATGTAGCTGCTGAATAAAGATAGAGAAATCTCTTGAATTTTTTGAATCTGCAGAAACATTTTGCAATCAGAACACTGATTTCTCCAACATTGGAAGTTTTTAAGAAGAGATTGGAGAACCATTTGTCTGGAATGGTATAAGGTTTCCTGCCTGAGCAGGAGGTTGGACTAGAAGACCTCCAAGGTCCCTTCCAACTCTGTTATTCTGTGTTCTGTAATTTATGAATACTTCAATGAAATTTTGGCAAAAAAGGTGATGGCTAATAGGGAAGAGTTAGGAGAAGTTGACATTAAATGTGGAATTTTTAAAGGTGACTCATTATCACCTTTATTTTTTGTATAATCATTGATCTCATTAACAAGTTTTGAACAAGACAAACTTGGATATGAATTGTCTTAAAAAAGAGTAAAAAAAACCCACCACATTTACTCCATAAGGATGATTTAAAATTATTTGGAAAAATGGCTGTTTTGGATGCTGCCAAAGCATCCAAAGAGCTGATAAATTAACTTGCAAATTTATGCTTAAAATCAAAATAGACTTGGGTTTGAGTGTGCATGCAAAATTATACATGAATGCTGCATTAGGATGAATTTCCCAGTAACCATTTACAGGAAATGGTTTTAAGCTTTTAACATGCCATTTTGAATTCTAAGATTGCTATTTTCCTTATAGAAATTCAGACAAGATATCAAGGGCTCTTAACACAGTCAGTGCCAGATATTGACTATTTGTAGAAATGCTTCAAAGTTTAATAAGAATATTAAATTACATTTAACATTTGACAACAAAAAAGCAATGAAATTGAATAAAAATTCATCACTAATTCAAGATCTTAGTCAATCTCCCACGTTTGTTTCTGTCCAGCTATATTGTTTTCAAAAGGCCATACACTTCATGTGACTGTCTCCTTATGTATTTCATAAGAAATTAACTTTTTCAAAGATTACACCCTTTTGTGGAAGGATCAGGTTAGGAAAGATGGAGCATCTTTTGGTTATTTTGGATTTAGAGTTTAATGTATGGCTCAAATGCTATCAAGGTACTAACACAATTCATTAAAGCCTTGATGAAAAATTGGAATGTGTGGACAAAATCTTTGGGCTGTCTAGAACAACTTTCTTCATCTTGAAATTGTGCTGAGCTTGCAATTTCCCCAGTTCTAAGACAGAATAGCAAATATCCATGCCAGCTGAGAATTCTGGGACTTTAGTCCCAACCTATTTGAGAAATTCAGGTGGGGAACTGCAAGGAATAGAATGTATTGGTCTATCTGATGGCTTACTTGTGTAAAGACAAATATTAATCTCCTCCATAAGCCAAGTTGGAATGTTATTTGTTGGCTCCAACTATTTTAGATCTACTCACAGTTGCTATTAGCCATTAAGATTTAACTCAACTAGAGAAAGTGCTGAAAAGGTTATGGCCCTTTCTCAGCCTCATATCATAACCAGTGCAATGTTCTTGGATCTTCATGAACTAAACCAAATAGAAGGCAAAATATACATTATGTTGCCACATATCCTGTTTGCTTTAAAATAAGCACATGGTGACCAACTCAGACTGGGGCCACAGCCTGTAGGAAAAGAATACTATAATCCTTTTTACTGTAATACCTCTGATTTGGGGAAAAAAAGACCAAAACTTTTGCAAACATATTTTCAACTTATCTTCTTTTCAATGTGTTAGTATTTGAGGTGTCTCACAATTCCTTTTTGCTGTTAACAGTTTAACAACTGAAAAGTCAGCATCAGAGAACAGTGATTTGAAGGCTGATTGTGGACCCTTCCTTTACAGGGCAAATCGTTGATTAAAAACACAGAATAGTTGATTGATCAATTTCTATCTGTTAGAAATTGATGTCAGGAAATCTCTCATGTAGCTACTTAAAGTTGACACTCGTCCAAGTAAGCAGAAATTATGCACAATATGTATGTGTATTTATGAATGAAGAGGAGCAGAGTATTAGTATTTTGTGGCTCAAGAGCCACTGTCCTCAAGAAGTAAACTGCTTTGACCATCTACACCACAGGTCACCAACCGGTGATCCACGGACCACTGGTGGTCCGCGAGAAAATCTTGGTGGTCCATGGAGAAATCTTGGCCCCCGGGCCGGATATGACCAATGTTCCCTCTGACATTGAAAATCGCTGCGTGGCAGTTGGGAAAACTTTGTCCGGGCTGGAGAATTTGCATTTGAAGCGGTGGGGGAAACTTTGTCCGGGCTGGAGAATTTGCATGGGGCCGAGCAAACACTCCTCTCTCGAGAAGCCCATCCAAGTGCTTCTCTCAGCTGTAGTGCGGCACCAACATTTGAAGCGGCATGGGAAACTTCATCCGGGCTCAAGAATTTGCATGGGGCCGAAACTTCGTCCAGGCTTCTCAAGAGATGAGTGTTTGCTCGGCCCCATGCAAATTTTCCAGCCTGGACGAAGTTGCACCGCTTCAAACGCTGGTGCCGCACTACAGCTGAGAGAAGCACTTGGACTGGCTTCTTGAGAGAGGAGTGTTTGCTTGGCCCCATGCAAATTCTCCAGCCCAGACGAAGTTTCCCGCGCCGCTTCAAATGCTGGGAAACTTTGTCCAGGCTGGAGAATTTGCGTTTGAAGTGGTGGGGGAAACTTTGTCCGGGCTGGAGAATTTGCATGGGGCTGAGCAAACTCTCGTCTCTCGAGAAGCCCGGCCAAAGTGCTTCTCTCAGCTGTTAGTGTGGCACCAGCATTTGAAGCAGTGCGGGAAACTTCGGCTGGGCTCCTCGAGAGATGAGAGTTTGCTCGGCCCCATGCAAATTCTTGAGGAGCCCGGCCGAAGTTTCCCGCGCCGCTTCAAATGCTGGTGCCGCACTACAGCTGAGAGAAGCACTTCAGCCGGGCTCCTCGAGAGACGAGAGTTTGCTCAGCCCCATGCAAACTCTCACCACTTGCAAAGTTGCACCCCAGCGCAGAGATTTCCAGCCCCACCACGGGTCGGTCCCATATTCCAGAGCTGTGGTAGTCACAGGACTGGCCCTTTGGTCATCCTGGAGTAGCTCCTCCACCTGGGTGCAGGAAAAGGAAAAGAAAGGAAAGAAGGAAAGGAAAGGAAAGAAGAAGGAAAGGAAAGAAGGAAAGGAAACAGCCAGCCACCGTCAAATAAGCCTCAATTATTTTGTAATAATTACACTAACTTTAATAATTTTGTTACAATTAAAACAACCTTTAAAGATTTTGTTATGATTAAATAAGCATGTACGATTTTGTTATAATTAAATAAGCATTTATAATTTTGTTATATTAAATATGTGCATTTCATATTAATAAAATGGAAGTTCTCTGATCATTATTTTACAAATGTATTTATATTTTTTAAAAAATTCATATTAGTGGTCTGCGGGACTTAAAATTATGAATTAGGGTCTGTGGGATTTAAAATTATGAATTTGGTGGTCCGCGGGATTTAAAATTATGACCTTGGTGGTCCCTGAGGTCCAAAAGGTTGGGGACCCCTGATCTACACTATAAGAATAATAGTTAGTATGTCCCTTACTTTAAAGTGAGTCCCTTTAGAAATATTTACATCTGAGACCAGCTCCTCCAGAATAAGATTCAGTCCTAGCAGGAAAATCTAGCTACACAAGTTTAATTGGTCAATTTTGTAGAGTCCAAACAATGTAGTTCACTGTATTTGTTTTCAGAGTTCAGCAGGGGTACATCGACTCTTATCCATTTGCCTCAAGAAATATCACTAGCATGCAAAAATGCCTTTGAACAATTAAGACTGCAAACAGACTTATCTGAGAATAAGCTAATTATAGAGACTACAGTTTACTTTGGAGTAAACATGCTGAACCTCTTCAAGGGGCTTCAAGATAGGAAAAACTCTCCCGTTTAAAATAGTAGAGTATGCCTTGTCATTATGTCTTAAAAATCCATTATATACTACATTCTGAATCAATAACTAATATTAATGCATTGCGAATAGTCATGCCAAAAAATCCATGAATGCTATTTTACGGACTTTGGAAGGAATAGTAGCAACTAGGGATAAAGCTTATAAAGGCTGTCCAATGAAAATGCCTAGTTAGATCAAAGTAGCTTGGCATGAGAAATGAGTAATTCACAATGAATAATTCATCAATTGCATTTAGCATTTCATTGGCTTTGCAAAATCTCTATGAGCAGATGCCAGTTCTTTAAAACATCTTCATTATTTTCATTTTTACTAACCTTCATGTATATATGCTCATTATTTTTTTTGCATTGACTAAAATCTGGCAGCAAAAAGAATGGCTTCGGTTTACCAAGTAGGGAAGGGATGGGCTGAGACAAATAACAGTTGTCTCATGTCTTCTGATGTTCTGCAGGCAAAACTAGGGGCACTTATTAATAACTCTTCTCTCCTGCCAGGCATCACAGCCTGGTCTTCCCATTCTATTTATTACTGCTTGAAGGTTTTTATCTATGTTATTTATAACCCCAAACATTTTCAGTAACATTTCCTGGGCAGGGTTGCACATGTATGTGGAAAATGCCACACTCATTTGTATGCATGTACCTGTTGCATCTGTTTCCATCTCAGCCCCAGATGCTTAACCTGCACAAGTTGTGAAGATGGGGGGGGGGGGAATAACAATTTTACTGATTCATTCAAGTGACCTTCTTTAAAGGCAGTTCTCCCTCTGCCCCAGCCTGCTAAAAAAGAAAATGGGGTTACAACCCTAAACCTGACTTTAAGATGTCTTAGTGTTGTAGTGAAAATTATTCGGTGTATTTCACCTGCTACTAATGGAGATCTCTTCAACACTGGCCAGCTCCTCGCTATTTGATGGAAAAATGCATGAGTTTCCCTGTGAGCAAAGAATTTCATTCACTGATGATGAGAAAGTATGAATGGGCTCATATGCTTCTTGAGTATCCTGGTCCTAAGTCATAAAAGGTTTTAAAGATCAAAATTAGTATGTTCCAGTTGGCTGGAAATTCAGTCAATTATTTGTTATTTGTTCACATCCCATCTGTTCTCCAGAACTTCAAGGACCAGAAGTCTGTGATGTAGGTAAAGCATTCTTGTATTTGGGAATAGCAAAAATGTTATATAAAGGCTTGATGTACATGTGAAATAATAATAATTCTTAAGCCTACCTTAATAATCCTTGGTTAGGATTTGAATTATTAAGTTTTCAGTAATCTTAGACAATGAATCTAACCGTAGATTACTCACACATCATAAAAATAATATAACAACAATTTATAAAATTTAAAATGAAGTATTTGTGTCGTCCATCTGTTGAAGCTGACAGGTTATCTTACTAGCCTTGGTATCTGTATCAACATGATTGTGGTGACCCAATTGTTACAAATGTGCCTGTTTGTCTGCTACAAAGAGCATTTTGGGGAGGTGGATTAACTCCAAGAGTTCCTAGCAGTTGATTAATATGCACATATAATAGGTTACATATAGATATTAAATAGCAAATGGAGTCAAACAGAATTCTACAGGGCTGTTTGCATAACATGAACACCAAGGAGTTCAGCTGCTGTCTCTCAATCCACTATTGAAACAAGTTGTGCTAATAGGAATGGAATCAGTGTAACAAAAGTTCCTGAAATAACTGATTGCACACACATTACCACAAGTATGTGCTATCTGGGAAGCTACTTTTTTTGCATCCAGGATCATATGGAGAGCTGGGATAACCAAATACAAGAAAAGGTCTCTTCTCGCCTGAATATATGGAGGATGGAGAATGACTGGGATCAAACTTTGTGCATGGCGTCACCCTCTTCCAGCTTTATGCTCCCCATGCCAATGCCTGATTATGGCCTTGTGCTTCCAGTTGATCAGCCAATCTAGTTAGAAGGACACAATATATAATGCAATTTATGCGCTCTTTATTCTACTTTCTCCTACTGAAGCTTCTCAAATGTTGGTGTGTACAGAGGATTCCATATTTGGCTATAACATTTTAAAAGTTCTTACTTTGGGATGACCCTCTATTCATGTAAAGTCTTAAAACCAACAACATATATTTGGGCAGAATGTATATATATCACGATTGGGAGGAAACCTGAAGATTTCAAGCTTTGTGACCAATCTACTGTTACACCAAAATAATATCATTTTAACGGCATATGGTAGCTAAGATTTAAACTGAGCCTTAATTATGCTAGCTGAGATCACTGAATTTGATTAGTCCTCAGTCAGGTAGAGGATTTGGCATGGTGATTGGTTCAAGATGAAAAATTGCCGCAGATGTTCAGACTTGTAAGTGGTTTTGTCCAAATAATACAGTTGCAATCATTCATTTTGAAATGTAATTTAATTGCATCTGTTTATTCTTCAGAAGACTTAGGATGTATTACAGTTTCCCCCCTTACTTGCTTCAGAAGAAGCTTCATCCAGCCTAGTGCCCTCCAGCTAGTTGCACTACAACTTCCATATTTCCCAGGATAGAATAGAAGTTTCTAGCACAACTAAAAGGTTTCAGGCTGGAAAATGCTATTGAAGAACCTGGGGCAAAACACTTTTCTCTTCCTAGACAGTAATCAATTGCTTTCCTTCCTAGGTATATTTTGATTCTACAGTACAGTTTCATATTCAGATTTTAAATCTCTATCACTATATTTCTTGATATAGATAGATAGATAGATAGATAGATAGATAGATAGATAGATAGATAGATAGATAGAGAGTTAGATAGAGAAATATAGAGTATATTTGATATATTTATTTAAAGAATGCCCACAATATCTCAGCTCCAAGCTGTGAGTTGTAAAATGGGGGAAGTCTAGTTTCTGAGAGGAGAGAGTCAATCTGACAAGAGTTCCTTCAGGCTGTTAGCAGCTGTTAGCAGTGGAGTCTAAAGAAGAAGTAAAAAAAGTGAAGGATGATATTTCATTTGTGCTGCTGTGACTATCATTCCTCTTGTGGAACTACTGACTGTTAACCACTATATTGTTTCTTCAGTGTATTGCATAATTATACTGTGTCTTGTTTCATATTTCAGTTTATGAGGTGTCATTCATTTGCTTCATTTAAGAAGCCCATACAGAGAAATCTCTGATGATTAATTAAATTATGATTTTTATATGATGACTTTGAAGGGCAAACTAGATGATACAGAAATGATGCATGGCACTGCCCTTTGTCCTGTTGTTATTTTACAATTAAAAAACAAACAAATCCAAAAACATTAATGGTGAATTTATTGGATCAGCAGAATGTGACACTGGATAGCAAAAAAACCCCTAGCTTTTTTATAGCCTTTTAAAAAAATAACTAGCAAAGCATAAGTGGGGATTAAATAACTGCATAGGCACCATGGAGCTGGGAGATACATTTTTAAACACAAATGAGCTGGGAAGGATTAAGAGTCCCTTGGGAGTTGGGCGGCATACAAATTTAATAAATAAATAAATAAATAAATAAATAAGATTCCCCCATCAAGTGGTCTCAATCTGGACGGAGTTCCAATTTTTTTTGACACGGGGGGGGGGGGAACTGAGAATATTCACTATACATTTTACCCTGTCATTTAGTTTGTTTCTATAACTTTGAAGTTTCTTCTACATGTTGTCTCTACTTTATTAATTCAACTTTCAATCCAAACCCATAAAGAGCTGAAAACTTATCTGTGGCTCTCTAACATATGTTTACATTTATGGGGAAAGGCAAAATGGTATCAATTGCTATTGAACTGGCATTCATTTTTTTTAAACCAAAGAAGCAGAAACTCTATAGAAACCATAAAATCCCTTGCCTGAGGTGATTGCTTTGAGCTAGGGTCTGAAGTAGCAGCCAATTTCCTAAAGCGTTTTCATATACCAGCAATAGATCACTCGGATTTCAGGGAAATGGTACTAGATCCTTTCAAAACAGCCTGCAGTGGCACTGTCTCTGGTGCAAATTTCACATTTAAGCTTCAATCTCATTTTTCTTGGTGCTTGCGTTTTAAAATGGTTTGGATGAAATCCGTGGGTTATTTTCTGTTCTATAGCAAGGCACTATGGAATGGTAGTTTCCGTCATTTTTTTAAAAACATCATATAAAAAGCATGAATTCAATTGATAGAGTGAAACTGAAACAGTGTTAGGACATCTCAGTTTCCATTTTCATCACCATGTATAGATTCCCAGAAATTTCGCATTATAATTTATTTTTATTTCTGTAATGAAATATTTACCTCAGGTTCCAGGCACTTTTCTGTAATTCATGATATAAAATTTGCTGCAGAGGCTTTGTTATCCCTCAGTAAAAACCTGTAACATTAATTATATTTAATTACCATATCAGATCAATAATATTTACAGTTTAAAACAATGAATTGTTTTTTTTATTATAGCTATTATTCTTTTTCTGTTAAGAAACATATACTCTTCAGCAATACTAATTCTTGGATTTGCTTTCAAAATTTCAACGAAAAACATACATTTATGTGAATCAGAACTGGAAGTGATCCACAGATACAGAATGCTCTATATACCTAATTGCCATTCAGAACCGGTTTCCATAATCTGTTATCCTGGCATTGCAAATCCCATGAGTTGTTTTATAAATATGCATTTATTATTATATAAAGTCATTGACTGAATATATAGTGTATGCATTCTGTAATCTGCAACTCCTACACTGCAAAAACATATGGACTACACAACTCGATCAGGGTAAAGCAATAGACGCAATTTACATAGACTTTTGTAAAGCCTTTGATTCAGTGGTACATGACAAACTACTTCTGAAACTAAAATCTTATGGCATCTCTGGACCCCTACATGATTGGATAACTGCGTTCCTGTCAAACAGACAACAAGTTGTTAAAATAGAGAGTTCTCTATCAAATCCTGAACCTGTCAATAGTGGTGTCACTCAAGGCAGCGATCTAGGACCAACACGCTTCATACATTACATAAAG
>QLTV01000769.1:662631-673995 GCA_003457575.1 Thermophis baileyi | reverse complement strand
ACTACACTCCTCTGTTCGCAACAGAATACCTTATGCCACCAGACTTTAAATTTTATGCCTGTAAAATGTAGAACTACGCCGTCTTCGATCTGAGCTAAGTGTAACACACAAAATTATATGCCACAATGTCCTACCTGTCAATGACTACTTCAGCTTCAACCACAACAATACACGAGCACACAATAGATACAAACTTAATGTAAACCGCTCCAAACTCGACTGCAGAAAATACGACTTCAGCAACAGAGTGATCAATGCCTGGAATTCACTACCTGACTCTGTGGTTTCTTCCCCAAACCCAAAATACTTTAACCTTAGACTGTCTACTGTCGACCTCACCCCATTCCTAAGAGGTCTGTAAGGGGCGTGCATAAGCGCACCAGCGTGCCTACCGTCCCTGTCCTACTGTCCTATTGTCCTCATCTATCTGTATTCCCCTTGATTATGTTTATGTTTATACCTATACCTGCTATCTTGTACATGTTTGACAAACAAACAAACAAACAAACAAAACAAAAAAATGTGTGGGCCTAAAAAAGTGTTTATTTTGGAATGTAAATATTTCCTTTAAATGTAAATTTTCCAAAGTGGAAAATGTACTAAATTATTTAAATTATATCTAAAAATATAAACTAAGAACATCAGCCTCACACAGCCTAGCAAACAACTATAAACAAACAATTAAAGCACCTATTAAAATGACCACTAAACACCAAGAACAAAAAATGTATTCACAATTAACTTTGCAGAACAAATGCAAACATCTGAATTAAAAGGCAGCAGAGGATAAAAAAGTATTTTTCTACTGCTGGAAAACTGAGCTAGGGAAGCCACACAGGGGACTTTGCGTGGAACAGAGCCCTGATTGTAGGCCCTCTTTGAGGCTACTTTGCAAAGTGACAGCTCAGCAAAGCCAAGCCACATCAGAGCATGTGCTTCAAATACCTTCAGATGCCCAGAAGACACCTCCACTGGCACTTTTGGCAAAGTGGCTGGTTGAAGCAAAGCATAAATGAGATAGGCAACATATTATACCTGATCATTATTAGGGCTGTGCAGTGGTTCAGTTTCAAAGGGGCAAAGGTATTTATGAGTATGTGTGGTCATGGACATAGCATCTGTCAGCAAGTTTTAAATCAAGAACTTTCCTGGTGGGCTGTCTCTATTTTCCCATACCACACCATTCACAGGTTCATTAGATTCTGTGGGTATATAATTCTCAATGAACGCTATGTCAGCAATTTCGTAAAATAGATTCTATTAATGCACAGAAAGCAATACTGAAGAGTGTCTGCAAGCCACCACCCTATTCTGGTCAAAATTGTATAAAAGGATTTACATATGTCCAAAAATATTTATGCTTGAACATAAACAGCTTGTGGCAGCTTCCAATCAACTGTTTAAGGTCACAGAACTGAACTTTTTAACTTAGAGTTAGTACTATTTAAGGATCCACTGCATAGAAAGCACCTCAGGAACAGAAATCTTGTTTAAGCAATATCTCCACTCTGCAAGAAAGGGGGAGATAAAAAATCAGTAAGGCACAGAACAATGTGTGCTAACTCAAGTAATGCTGAATGTCACTAAGTGGTAGACACTATGAAAATTGTAAATGCATGCATTGAATGCAAAGTTACTTTTTCATCATCATCGTAATTGCAAATGATCATTGTTTGAGGCAATTGCTAAAGGAAGATTACCTGTGAATAATAGGTAGACTCAATTTGCACTGTTTAGGTACAATCCAGATGAATTTTTATTTTAATGAAATATTGAGAGTTAAGATATGCCACCAGGTCAGAAGGCCAAATGCCTTCCTGTAATTACGTTTGCAGGTTTAGTAATCCTACACGAGGAAAGGCTACTGTGAACTGAAATGCATATACTGTAACAATCATGAAGGGTATTATGGCACCTGAAAGATTGTTGTGCTGCAGTAGACAACCATGGCTGCTCCTCTGTTAACCTCTGCATAGGGGCTATATACACAGAGTGCCAGATATTCACAATTGTGATTGTTGAGAATAATGCAATCTCAATATCATAAATGGCTAAAAATATCAACTCTCCACCTGCACATAAATTCTTTCCCCAAAAATGATGTCTTCCAAATGAAGGAATAGTTCTTGTATTTGAGTGGATCCGACATTGAAATCAGAGACCAGCAAGCAATTTTGATATATCCCTTGGGTAGTTACATTATAGTCAGGGGTGGAGAAATGCTATTTCAAAACAGCAAATTCTATTTTAAGAACAGCATGGTATCACTGTTTTAGGCTTGAAAAGTTATTCTTTATTTTCTTTGGTGAGTTTTTATCTTGGTCTTAAACCCTCCCTGCCCTATCCCTAGGACTCCTCTATAGAAGCTTTTTGGCCCAGGTGAATGTCAAATTGTTGCTAAGACAGTAACATGATTTTGGAAAACAATGAAGGCTTACTACCACAACGGACACTGAAAGATAAAAAAAAATCACTAGCAATTTATTTTCTTTTTGTAAAGATGGAAAGTGATATATATTTAGGCCTAAAACTGAGGTGGCTGATAGGAAACCAGACAGTTACAAATTGGATGACTTTTCTGTGGACCCAGCTATTTACCAGAAAGAAGAAATATTGGCTTGCTCTTCTTTGAGCTCCATTCTCATATACTTACCCTTACTCATAGTGTCCTGACATCCAAACAGATCTGAAAACAGATGAACATCAGTCTTACTTATGCTTTAAATTGGATACCAAGGGGTTTAAAGAGAAATAGCCGTCATCTGAAAGATGAATGATATAGTCCAGGGGTGGGTTCTAACTTACCTCGCTGCCAGTTAAAATTCCAAAACAAAAAAAAAGCCAAAAACAAGATGGCGATGCATGTGCAGTGCCAGAAACTCGGCTTCTGCACATGTGCAGAAGAAAAAAAAAACCCGGAAAAAAATTCTAAATTTTTTTTTTTAAAAATTTTTTTTAAAAAAGATGGCGGCACCCACAGACCAGCACCAACTGAACCGGATCTGTGACGTCATCGTGACATCACCAGCGGGTCGCTACCGGTTCGGGTGAATCGGTCTGAACCGGGAGGAACCCACTTCTGATATAGTCACAGGAAGAAATGGGACATTATGATGTCTCATGCTCAATAGCACCTAAAATGTGTACGTTGACATAAATTTGGATGGCTGCTGATCTGTTCTTTTAAGTTCTTTATACTTAAAAGGTAAACCCGTAGCCTGATTTTTGTTTTTTTGTATTTCTTGTCTTGAAAGATAAGTTAGGAAGACAGATGCAAACATTCTGGCAGTGAAGTCATTTGCCTGGCCTCCGACTGGGTGGTTCCAGAAATTATACAAAGTATTTTCAAAATTTAGGTGGTGTTTAAAATGGAATTAGGAGTCTCATAGTAAACAGAACATTCTAATCCACATGCTTATGTAGGAGTGGTAGCATTTGTTCTCGGGAATCAACAAGTAAGGGTTGCTTAATGTTTTCTGCTGGTAATTGGTACTTCTCTACACACCATGAATCTTCTTCATCTGATCTGATTTTTTCAAAGCCAGATTCTTAAAATGAAAAAGAACCCCGCACGGAAGGAATAAAATGCAAGAATGAATCTATTAAAGGAAGAATCAACTATACCCCCTTTCCCAAATCCCCCGCCTTGGGTCACCATTAAACAGAAAAAACAAAATATTTTTGTCTTTTATGAGTCTACCTCATTCAATGTGACTTAGTGCAGGACTTCATATTTAGAAACATGTTCTGTTTCAGTTTTCCATTAGGACTTTAGGTAGTGTAGGTAGGACAACCTTTTCTTTATCCTCCCAACAATAACTCTATGAGTTAATATCAGTCCCAAATATTTATGGGCTTTGTGGTCAAGAGGGGATTTCAACCTGCTCTTCCTCTGTACCAATCTAGTACCTTAACTATTACACCATTCTGACTTTCTATGCTATGCTTCACTTTTTCTTGAACCTTTAAGATGGACTATATAAAATACATTATTTGTACTGTCCTGTTTGACTCTTATCAATACCTTCTGATTTTTCTTTTCCAAAGACTCATCACTTAAGGAAAAGGTTGCTGATTAATGTTATTTCCCAATTTCACAGAAATGCAATTATTACATTTCCTGGAGACACTTTAAGAAGCCCTAAGCTACAACTTGTTTCATCAGGATTACGTGCGATGGCTCAGGCTTTGTTACAATCTGCTTGAGTACATAGTGATTCCTATCAGGCAGTTTACTCAAAACTGTCTCAGATCAACTTTCAAGTTTTGCAGCCTGGAACAGATGTGATTTTCCATGCAGCATCACTGATTTAAAAAAAACTTATGAAAGGGGTTCAAAATGCTTTGAAAACAACTCCAGGCCACAAATGAAGCAACACTTCAAGTCTAGATGCTGATCAGTTTCAGGCATATTAACCAAAAATGTTGCCTCAACTGGTTGTTAAATAGCATCAAGATAAAAGAAAGAGAAGAAAAGTTGGTAGATATATATCAAGCAAGCCTGCTATCCTAAAAAATGTGGCAAATTAAATACATAGGCATATACAGTACAGTATATGTAGTGAAGAAGCTGTCAGTTCTATCCCCAGCTAAACCATGGGGCACAAACTTTTTTTTTTTTGCCAAAGACAGTGCTTGGACTTTAAGTAACATGATTTGGGACTATACTACAAAAAGTAAGGGATGGTGCCAGGCCAAATATTAAATTTCATTTCCTTTGCTTAATTAAAATAAAAAATAGTTAATATGCCAATTCCTCATTCAGGTATGTAATAGTGTTTCTGTTTTGCCCTAATTGGCAAGAAATGAAATATCTAACTGCA
Source organism: Thermophis baileyi (assembly GCA_003457575.1). Taxonomy (NCBI): domain Eukaryota; kingdom Metazoa; phylum Chordata; class Lepidosauria; order Squamata; family Dipsadidae; genus Thermophis; species Thermophis baileyi. The sequence continues at coordinate 669,172 of QLTV01000769.1, read as the reverse complement.
CAAGGGATATTTTAAGAATAGATTTAGCCCTCAGGTTGTCCACTTTTGTTCTGGGCCAATGAGAGAAATCAAAACTCTCTTATTAACCAACATTTGTTAAATGAAACTCTCTTTGTTAAGCAACAAGGTGCCGAACAGCATGCTTTGAAATCTGCATTGTACATACAGAACTTCTCTCTTATTAGTGAAATTAAAATTATTTAGATTTGGAGGATGTATGGCTATATCTGATGCCTAAATTTATTTGCATAGAGTATGACCTAGCATCTTGTCATCTGAAGAAATGTTGATTTATTTTGTTCCACCTATTTTGCTTGGTTGATGGATAAATCTGGTACAAAAAATGTTCCTGCTTATATTCTGCCCTTTTTCACCATTTTAATTCAATATGCTTTTCAAGTCTCCTCTTATTTTACATTCAGTCAGTATCCATTCTCTGAAGAACTTTTGTTTATTCATATTACTTTGGGATTCTGCTTTGAATTCTGCTCATCATCTGCCTATGTTCAAACAGATTCTTTTGTTAAGCTGGAGATATCATTTTTGCAAGTTTGGAGTTGTTCTGTTCTGAAATAAGATCTCTGGGGTTTGATTTTGGAAGAATCTAAAATATGAATTAAGCTCTGATCAACCCCAGACATCAAGTATCAAGCTGACCCATAGCATTTACTTTCAGAGTTCCATATTCTTTATTTTCCAGATCACATCTATCAGTAGATATGTCTTCAATATCTACATTTCAAAAGTCTTTGCTTTTATTTCATAATTTATTTCAACACCTTTGAACATAAGCATCCATTCCTCACTGCAGTGAAGCCAAAATGGTGAAAAATACTTTGTGATGTCACACCATAAGCCTTGCTCTTTCATATCTGCATTACAACATGACATGTTGTACAACATATGAGGGGTAGGTTAGGGCTGTGATGTCACAGTGCACATTTCATCACTTCTTTCCTTTGCTTCTTCTGTGAATGTCTATGGTTATTTTGTTGAGCAAATGCAAACAGTAAGAACATGACAATCCTTGTGGCTTTTAGAACAATTGGATGGCTTCTATGAACAGGAAGATACTGGACTAAATCAGGGTTGAGCTTTTCTGGTTGCCTGTAGGCAATTGGAATACAATTGCAATCATCCCTTACTATAAGCTAGGGTTGATGTGAATACCAGTCCAAAATATCTACATGTTGTTTATCCCTGGAAAAGATGGATCTCTAATTTAATCCAGAACAATCAAAGGCTGTATGGAATTACAGTTCTGACATATTTGGAGAGTGTCAGGTTAGAGAATACTACTGTTTTTTTTCTTGTTTCTCAACATTCTGAGCATGACTGTACTTCAGATGGTGAAATAAACTTAGTATTTTTTTTTTCATCAGAGCTTTGGGAAATATGACGCTGTTTCCAGCTTCATATGAAAATTTGGCCAGTGACACAGCTGCTGCTGGTTATCATGTCTTCATGGCTATGAGTCATCCAGAATCAGTGGTAAATTCTAATGCATTGTGGGAATGTGGTATACAAAGGGGCTGAGACAGCAGATCCAGCAGGAAGCCACTGAGAACTTATCTATGTAATTTGATGGCTTTTTAACAGAAAGAATATTGTTGGTAAAAAAACCAAGAAACCTAATCTGACATTTCTAACCAATATCTTCTGTTCTCTTAGATGGTTCTGGATTTAGGAGTTATGAAATAAGATGCAGCCATTAGTCCCTTTTAACCAACTTGATGAAGAGGATATTACTAACTGACTTTGAACTGGCTTGATTTCAAGCATGTTATACACCAACTATGATTTACTTGGCTTCCAGCTGCTGAGCATTTTTCAATCACTCTGGATTTTGCATAATCCCAGATGCTATTTTGTCCTCTTATATATTACAAACAATAACATTCTAAGATCTGTTTTTCTCTGTAGGACATTCCATCAAAATAGACCTCTTGTCTGGGCTACTGCTTGGCCCTGAAAAGATCCATCTAGTGTTTGCTTGTTATATTCACATAATAGGACTAATGTAAAGATATCCATGAGAGAGTTCTCTCAATCCAGTCTCAGAAGAATTAAAAAAAGAAAGGAAGCCAAGGAATACACTTAAGGTTTTCATTAAAGATTAATTTGGAAATGAATTAAAGCTTCTGGTAGGTTACATTAAGCCCCTGCAAACAAACATTACATGGAAAAACACACTAAACAGTGTTACCTTTAGGGAAACTTTCCTGGCTGATGTGTTGAATTTCAGCTTTTATAATTTTGCAGTGACCAATATATAGATGTTATAGTAATATATAATATCTATAGTATATAGTAATATAGTAATATAGAGTAATATAGAGTATGCCACAATACTATTTTTCATTAAAATAAAATGCAGAAATGCACAAACAAATATATGGAAATAAAAATGTATGGACCAGGTTGGGGAACTCTGCTATAAAGGAAAAAGCAAGTCTCACTAAAGGAGGAAAGACAAAATTCACTTGTGGTTTGTTTTCCCGTTTACTCCAGTGCTGCCTTGACCTTTCCTAACAAAAACAAAATGAGGTTGGATGCACTGAGAGAGTTTTGTAGGGTTTTCCTACAGCAGACATGCTGACTCAAACAGAATCAGACTTGTGCTGCTATGCACTGGCCACATAATAGCTCCTTTGAGAAGCACAACCGAAATAGCACAAGAAGCCATGGACTCTTAATTGCCACTTGCAGTGAGAAACTGGAAGCAAAGAATGATAGGACACACGAATAAGTGGTCTAGTAGTAAAATTGCTAAAGGAGCAGGGAAATGAAGCTGTGGGCTGTTTTAAATACAATATTCTTGCACATCTGTCACAGATAAATTTTTGAATAAAACATTTTGATCTTCTGAACTGGTTTGAACTATGGTAGCAAAATGGAGCCCAGGGACTTTACATGCATTGTACTTTCCCAGAAACTGTTGTATTAAGCCCAGTGTTTCTTTAAGGAAGTTTCTGTATAAATACGAAAAAGTATCCATTACTGAACATTGCAAACTTATCAGGGTATGTTGGTTTCCATACAGAAATGATCTTCATAATTTATGGATATTTATTTAGGTTTCATACCAAAATCAAAGCTGTATAATATGAGGAAGCACATATTCATAGTCCATTTGTAGAGCTAGATTTGATTTTCTTTTTAAAAATATAAAGTGGAATATATGTAACACTAAATATATGTGATATATATTGATTTGTACAGATCTATTGCTTGTAAACACTTTAGAATGTGCATAAAACTATATGTATTTGATATAATGCTTATATATTTACACTAATAAGGACATTTATTCTAGGACTTTCTGCAAGATTGCTATCAACTACAGTATATATTTAGATCTGAACCCAGAAAGAACTAATGAGCACCATATGTATACCCAACATAAAAATCAACATTAACAGTCTAAAACACAGGTGTCAAACTCAAGGCCCACGGGCCAGATCCGGCCTGCAGGGTGCTCAAATCTGGCCAACCTGGAAATAGCAAAGGACCGTCCCGCGGAGCCTCTGGCAGCTAAAATGGGGTGTACAGGCCCCCCGCACCCCATTTTCGGCCTGGACGGCCTTCTGCACACCCTGCTGGCCAAAACAGGGTGCGGGGGCAGTGGCAGGGTGCTATAGAAGGCCATCCAGGCCAAAAAGAGGGTGTGGGGGCTGCGAGCACCCTCCATGCCCCAGTTTGGCCAGTAGAGTGCTGCAGGAGGTGTCTGTCCCGTCTCCCCCCACAGCCGGCCCACGGAGGAGAACTACAATGCTGATCCAGCCCTCAAAGAAATCCAGTTTGACACTCCTGGTCTAAAACATCAAGGATGAAACCAGTAATTTAAAAGCCAGTATTATTCTTGCTACAACCGTCTCACCTAAACTTGAAGGATGTACCGTATTTTTTGGAGTATAAGATGCACTCCCCCCAAAAATGTGGGTGGAAATGTCTGTGCGTCTTATACAGTGAATGTTGCCGCACCCACCTGCTGGCCCTCACCCGCTGGCTGTTTGCAAAAACGTGATACGCGGAGGCGGCGATGGGCTGTGGCGATCCCTGCAGCCTGGAACAGCTGATTGGCAGTATGGTATTCCGGGAGGCCGATCCAACTGCCAATCAGCTGCTCATGCTGAATCAGGCTGCGATAACGTGCTGAAGCTGACCAGGCTGTTTGCTGTTTGCTGCAAGGTCTCTAGCCAGATGAATACCGATGGATGCTGGTAGGCAGAGGCAGAATTTTTTTTTCTTGTTTTCCTCTTCAAAAACTAATGTGCGTCTTATACTCTGAAAAATACGGTAATTGATAAAGCTAAAACCATGTCCCTTTGAAGAACATTTCATGGGCCATGGGACACCAAATAAAGGCTCTATATTTATTCCCATTCAGGTGTTGTATTGTCTTGAATGCTTAGTGTGTGACATTTCAAATTAAAATCTCTTCTGTCGTATTGCTCCAATAACATCTGCAGAAGAAAGGTATAGCACATACAGTTATGCATGTGTAGCTTTCCATTTCTGAATGTGCACAATGCAGAAAATGCAGACAACCAACCAACCACATTTGAATGATGTTGGTGGGAAGGAGATTTTAAAGGAATACTCACATAGGACCACTCAGGTTTTCATAAGGTGTGAATGGAACCAATTACATCTACCAATCTAAATAATTTTCACAACAAACTTCCAATTACAATCTTCAGCTCTAAGGGTACAAGCCAATTCTAATAGGTATAAATAGTTGTTAAAATAGTATTAAGCAGTTTAGAACTTTATTGAATAAAACTAGAAGTTTGCACTTAATTGAAATCCCTGGAAATCAATGTCTACTGCTGAGAACTGTGAGCCGAGGTGGCGCAGTGGTTAGAGTGCAGTACTGCAGGCTACTTCAGCTGACTGCTAGCTGCAGTTCGGCAGTTCAAATCTCACCGGCTTAAGGTTGACTCAGCCTTCATCCTTCTGAGGTTGGTAAAATGAGGACCCAGATTGTTGGGGGCAATATGCTGACTCTGTGAACCGCTTAGAGAGGGCTGTAAAGCACTATGAAGCGATATATAAGTCTAACTGCTATTGCTATTGCTACTATAATCCAACTTGGTGATGCATATTGGCCTATTGGCCCTTAATCTGGATGGAGCCAACTCAGAAAGAGCAGAAGCCTAGGCTAGCTCTGAACTGTCAACAAAAGATTTTTTAGCCTAGCAGAAAAAGTGGGTGGAAAAATGCTTGCTTCAGTATTTTGCCCTTTCCCTGATATTCTGCATTCAGTAAAGCAGAAAGCAAATGGCCTCAAAGTTTCTTTGCTGCACAGCAGAAAGGTAGAAACATTCTGATATGGGAAGAACAGAAGGAGTTGATAGACTACCCCAACTATCTTGTATCCAAGCAGTCTTCAGGGACTGCAAATTGGGCAAACATTTTGAAGTATGATCATTTCTCAAAGCTCGTTGAAAAAGGAATGTTTCTTACACACTACTTTGTATATATGAACAGGTGCTAGCTGAATCCCAGGCAGTAACATATTCTATAATTTGGAGACTGTCACAGAGAGGGGCTGTCATCTTACTCAGGTTCCTGGAGAACCCAGAGAAATTTCTTAGCAAGCCTTCTCAAGATACCTGGATCAAATTGGTTGAGTTCACTATCTCAACTATGTACTGATATAACCAGTTACTGTACCATAATAAGGCTTTATAAGTATTGGCCTGCATATTCAGTTGGGCTTAATAGTAGTAGAAAGTCAGTATAGTGTCTCAAAATCAGTATTACTTTGCAGTGGTGGGATTATCTCACCAGCAGTTGGGACTAATTCATCTCCAAAAGTTAACTCACATAAGGTGTATTGCAGTAGGTAACTATTCAATTAGGCATGAATTATTGTTGCCAGAGCATCTTGGTTGAGGTGGCCAGAACTGGGCAAAGGTTCTTATGGCCACATATTCCATCTGTTGTTTAAGCAAGAGTCAAGAGTCCAGACGACCTTCAAGTCACAGATCAACTCTGTCAAGTTTAGTGTGATTCCATTTAGAATTACAACCAAAATTGTTTGTAACTAGATCATCACAATGTTTCTTGAGAAAAAATAACCTGATTAGGACGATTTAATTTGAATTTGTTTTACTCCATCTGGATTTAAGAGCATTCATATGCTATTTTAGGCTATCCATGGTGTTTCCAGCGGTCCATGCTGAATTATGCTGGTACAGAAGACTAGAGGGAAATTATGAATAATGAAACATTCACTCTGTGCTAGAATGAATAGGGCATGTAACTGTTCACATCCCTTTTCTTGTTGTTTGTTTTTAGGACATAAAACTGCTGGAGCCCTCATCTATAATAATTGTCAACACTGACAATGGGCAAAAAAAAAAAAAAAGAATTCAGGGAGTTGGATGCAGAGCCATGGTAGCGCAGTTGTTAGAATGCAGTATTGCAAACTAACTCTGTCCACAGCAGGGGTGGGTTCTCTCACAGGCTCAAGGTTGACTCAGCCTTCCATCCTTCCGAGGTGGGTAAAACGAGGACCCAGATTGTTGGGGTC
>QLTV01000769.1:646981-661477 GCA_003457575.1 Thermophis baileyi | reverse complement strand
TTTCTTTCTCTCTCTCTCTCTCTCTCTCTCTCTCTCTCTCTCTCTCTCTCTCTCTTTCTCTCTCTCTCTCTCTTCTCTTTCATTTCCCCCTCTCTCATTCTCTTTCCCTCCCCTCTCTCATTCTCTGTCTCTCTCATTCTGTCTCTCTCATTTTCTCTTTCTCTTTCATTTCCCCCCTCTCTCATTCTCTTTCCCCCCCCCTCTCCTTCTCTGTCTTTCTGTCTCTCATTCTCTCTCTTTCATTTCCCCCTCTCATTCTCTTTCCTTCCCCTCTCTCATTGTCTGTCTCTCTCATTCTGTCTCTCTTTTTCTCTCTCTTTCTCATCCTCTCTCTCTCCCTCCCTTCCTCCCTCTCCCCCACTCCCCACCCCCACTTCCCAACCCCCACACCCAGGGAATAACTGTAAGGAAATTTGGCCACATTCTTTCTGTCTCTTGAAAGATACAAAAATAAACCTTGCATTACAAAAGGAGTGACTCTCAGCGCCACGAGGTTGTCTCCAGGGGAGCAGATGGAGCCAAATCTCTCTCTCTCTCGCTGCCCAACTGCAGCAGGAAAAGGCAGGCATCCCTCTCTGTCTCTCATCTCTCTCTTTCTCTCTACCTCTCTCTCATATTTCCCTTTCTCCCTCTTTCTTTCTCCCTCTCTCGTGTGTGTATGGCTCCCTGTCGGCTGGCTTCCCCCCACCCCCTCCCTCCTCACCTGCCCTGAGAGGAGAACGGTGACGGCGGCAGATGGAGACTCGCTCCGTATTCCAGAGCGGGAGTGAAGCGCCCCTCTACTTGCCTCTTTTTCCGGCCCTTGTTGGGAGACTTTTCTCCGTGCTAAGTTTAAGTGCAAAAGCAGCAAGCAGCCATGGAGGCAGTGAGAGGAATATGGGGAGACGTGCGACTTTCTCCGCCCCGAGACACCAGCTGGGGCATGTCTCCCCATATTCCTCTCACTGCCTCCATGGCTGCTTGCTGCTTTTGCACTTAAACTTAGCATGGAGAAAAGTGGCTGTTTCTCCCCTTTGCTGTTTTTGCTGGGAAAGCACTTTCCCAGCAAAAACAGCAAAGGGAAGAAACAGCAAGCGGAGAGCACATGGACCAGCTCCACATGTTTTCTGGATCAGCAGTGAGCTTCAGAGCAGCAGCGGCAGGAGAAGGAAGAAAGTGGCAGGAGAAGGAAGAAAGCCTCACCATGTCCCCCCGGAGCGGCTCTTCGCCCAAGCGCAGCGGGTCTCCCTGCCACCAGCATCTGCCTTACCTTACATGCACCTCCCAAGGTAAGGCTGATGGCGGGTGGCCCTTTGGGGAGACACAGCTGCTCTGCAGGGGCTGAGAGTGGTAGTGGCAGTGGAAGAAGAGGGCGGCGGCAGGAGAGGGCAGTGGCGGTGGGAACAGGGCAAGTCGGCTTGGCAAGCTCTGTAGCCACGCGGCTTCAAAGCTTGCCGAGCTGCCCCCCTGCCCCTGCGGTTGCAACACCGGCAGCTTCAGGAAATGCTGGCCGGCGGGAATAGGGCAAGGGCCCCCCGCCCCTGTGGTTGCAACACCGGTGGCTTCGGGAAGCGCTGGCCAACAGGAATAGGGCAAAGCGGCTTGGTAAGCTTTGTAGTCACGCGGCTCCAAAGCTTGCCAAGCTGCCCCCCTGCCCCCACGGTTGCAACACCAGCAGCTTTGGGAAGTGCTGGCCGGCAGAAATAGGCAAGGCGGCTCGGCAAGCTTTGTAGCCACGTGGCTCCAAAGCTTGCCGAGCTGCCCCCCCTGCCCCTACGGTTGCAACACCGGCAGCTTCGGGAAGCGCTGGCCGGCAGAAATAGGGCAAGGTGGCTCAGCAAGCTTTGTAGCCACACAGCTCCAAAGTTTGCCGAGCTGCCCCCCCCACCCCTGCAGTTGCAACACCGGCGGCTTCGGGAAGCACTGGCCGGTGGGGAGGGGTATTAGGCTAGCACAAATGCTTACCTGTGTGTAGGCAGGAGGCAGTTGGATGTGCGTAGCGAAGGTGAGGCAGGGCGAGCGTCTGAGCAGGAACCGGTTTGGGGGCATGGCCAGCCAGCGGTCACTACTGGTTCTGCGAGCCTGGCCAAATTTCCACTACCTATTTGCACGAACCGGTGCGAACCGGTAGCAACCCACCACTGGTCCACAGCCAGGAGTTCGATCATAACCGGCTCAAGGTTGACACACCCTTCCAAATGAGGACCCAAATTGTTGGGGGCAATATGCTAACACTGTAAGTCACTCAGAGATTGCTGTAAAGCACTATGGAGCAGTAAATGCTATTGCTATTGCACTTGGGTACCAGCCTTCGTTTCTTTCTCTGGATACCAGGAGTTTTGCACCATGTTAAAAACAAATAAAAATGTAGAAACTGATGTACACTTCAAATGCTTCTTTGTTTGTTTGTTTTTTACATTTACAGCATTGGGCTATCTTGCAATGTAATGAAAATATGGCAGGAACTAAGAGGAACTTATGTCAGACAGATATTTTGTCAAACCCTCTGTGTAGGATTTGCACAAGATGGAGTACCCTGCAACTGGTTCCTCAAAATGCAGTGATTCATCCACACATTTCATAATGGCTGTGTATATTTCTAAATCACCTTAAATCTAGGAAGGTGTCTTGAAAAAGGGGGAAAACATTGTCATCCAACTACGTCAAGATCACTTCTCTCAGACCTGACAAAAGAATCTGCAGTCCCAGTAATTCTTTTCTCCCATATAGTACTTTCAGTCACATCTTGATACTTATTTATTAAATTTTATTAAATATTATTAAATTTATTTGCTGCCCATCTTGTAACAAAATGACTCTGACAGCTAGACTTAAACAATCTGATTGAGAACTGCAGTGAGTTGGATGATCTGCCCTCTAAATGCTGGATAGAAAGTGCCCAAGTACAATATCTTTGGATCAAAGAAGCAGCATTTTTCTGCATGTACACAGGCTTTGTCTTTTCTCATTATTCCTTATATATTGTTCACCAGAGAATAAACATCTGAAATCTCAAGGTCAATTTCATATATCTATAAGCAGGGGTGACATTCAAATTTCCCCCCTACCGGTTCTGTAGGCGTGGCTTGGTGGGTGTGGCTTGGTGGGTGGGGTCATGTGACTGAGTGGGTGTGGCCAACATGACATCACTCACAGCAAGGTGGGACGGCACCACCCCACCAAGCCACACCCACAGAACCGACATAAAAGTTCGGCCAAGTCTTCTAGCGTTCAACCTGGCTGCTTTTCGCCTCCTCATGTTTGCTCTGTGTGTATGAGCCCGAGAAGGAGGAGAGAATGGGTGGGAGGGGTGGGGCAGGGTGGGGCCAGTCAGTGGTGCGATTTACCGGTTCTCCGAACTGCGCATAATTGCCGCCACCGGTTCTATAGAACCTGTCCGAACCTGCTGAATTTCACCCCTGTCTATAAGGCAGTCTTCCCATTGTAATACACTTCAAATTGTTGGAGTCCAGATCCCATTATTCTGAAAATGGCAAGGATTATACTTCACCCCATATAGACTAAGTGGTGGCTGCTTTAAGACACATCTTGTTTTATAATTCTTATGCTTATGTGGGGCCCTTGATGCTTTCTGAGCATGGTTGTTTTCTTGCAGATGTTACATTACCATGCTCAGCACTCCTGAGCACTGATGATGTTACCTAGTTTGGGTAATGAAATGTCTGCAAGAAAACAACCAAGCTCAGATAGCACCAAGAGCCCCTCATTCCAACCCTGAGCTACAAATATTTTCCTTTATTGGTCTTATGCTTATATAGTCTTGTTGGACTTCTGTTGGATTTGGCATCAAATGGTAAATCAAATTTGTCCCCATCTATTTTATTTATCTGTTCTGTGTGTCTTTTCCACTTCTCTTGATCTGGAGAAAATTTTGGGGGAAATCTGGCACCTTTTGCCTTGCCAAATTCTCTTAACAGTATTAATTCTGTCAAAATCATTTTGGCAGGCGTAGATGCAAATAAACTACTCTAGTAATAAAAATTTCATCATGAACCTCTGTTATTGCTGTGTGAGAAGATGTTACAATGGGCTTGTACTATCTGGAGAGATTTCATTTGATATGTGTTTTTTTAAATTTATTTGTTTATAAAAGTTTGGTTTTTATCTTCAGCCCATAGGCAATCAATGAAAGCATACTGAACCAAAAGAGATACTGGTTGTGCTTATCTAATGATCATTTATCTTCCATGATATGGAAGGAAAGGGAAAAAGTGTGTTTGTGTGTGGAGAGAGCGAGGGAGGGGGGGGGGAGAGAGGGAGAGATGGATACAGTTCAGGCAATGTTTATACCTATACCTGCTATCTTGTACATGTTTGACAAATAAATAAATAAAATAAAATAAAATAAATAAAGTCAGATGGGGAAGGGGCTGATCTTTCAGCAAAGTTGATGAAATGAATACGTTTCCATATTATCTCTCTTGGCTGAAGCCCAGGGGTGAAATTCAGCAGGTTCTGGAGAACCGGTAGCGGAAATTTTGAGTAGTTCGGAGAACCGGCAAATACCACCTCTAGCTGGCCCCAGAGTGGGGTGGGAATGGAGATTTTGCAATATCCTTCCCCCAGGAATGGGGATTTTGCAGTATCCTTTCCCTGGAGTGGGGTGGGCATGGAGATTTTGCAGTATCCTTCCCCTGCCATGCCCACCAAGCCACGCCCACAGAACCGGTAGGGAAAAAATTTGAATTTCACCCCTGCTGAAGCCTCGTATGTAATGGTCAGTAGGAGATTCAGTGATTATATCACTCTTCTCCCTACCTGGTCTATTGCAATTGGAGAAGATTTGCCCTTCTAGTCATGCTATCTAGATCATCAGGCTGCTAAATAGAAGCTTATGCCAAAAGCGATAAAGGCTCAGCCTTTGTCCTGACACTTATGTTGGCAGAAGTTATGGAAATATGTTTTGTACATTGAACTGTCATGTGTACTGAATTCACTTCGTTAAGGATTTAGCTTCTGATTTGTGTTTGATTTTGTTTTGTTTGCCTCAGATTCACTTTGGATAGATTTTGCTCTAGGTTAAGCTTAATTTTGTATATCTTATTTTTAAAATCTAACTTTCTAGTAAATTTTGAGACTCTGAGATAGTTCTTTCTTAATAGGAATTTTATTTCCTTTTGTCCAACAAATTTATAGTTTGTTAGATACATGTTAGAATTTGTGATGGTGGTAAAAAAAGTCAGGGTGGCAGATGCATGATTGATGCCTACTCCTTTTCTACATATATCATTGACATGGTTATATTTATTTATTTTTGTATTTATCATATTTGTATAGCTGCCTATCTCACATGAAAGTGACCCTGGGGGCATAAAACACTTAATTAAAAAAGATTACTTCCACTATTAGGGGAAAGGAAACATTCTAACTTGAAAAGATTGCTGAATTTTGCCAAACAGTATAGTGGTAAAATACAGCATATCTTTAGCTATTCCCATTTTTGACATATTTTTAATAATCCAAATTTCATCTCCCTCATTTATTTATTCAGGTTTTAAAAGTTACATGGGATTTGCTTACAAGGAAAAGTGGAGTGGGGTGGGAGGGGTCTCATGTCGCCTAGTACTTAAATAACCATTTATACGGTACAGTGGCTGGCCACCTTTTTCCATGAAACAAAACCCTAAATTTACAAGCAATTTCTAGTCAAAGGATGAACCTGAACTCTCTCTGAACTTGGCAGATACTGAAACAACAAACAGTCAAGAAGTGGGGAAGGAAAATATGAAGAAATTAAGCAAGAAGCAGAAGTCATGCAAGACAGCCCAGTTCATAGTTGCTCCCTTTCATTGCTAGTCTTGTTGATACTTGCTGAGTGTCAGCAGATCAAGCTAAAAAAGAACTTTGATATTTTATAGGTGAGAAAACAAGAGGTGTTATTTTTCTTTTTCTTAAGACACAGCAGGTAAAAGTTGATGGTCATTTCCTTCTGTTGGCATTACAAGCTGCAAATTTCATACTTTTGGCATTGTGTGAGATGCTAACAATAAACAAGTATATCAAAGCACATTCCAGGCTGTGCAGTATAAAAAAAGATGATACTCCTGACTAAAATACTTTAATAAACTGTTGGGAGGTGAGATTGAGCTGCGCCATTCTTGACACCTAAGATACCTCATGGATTAGCAGTTTTGCTAGCTGTTTGTAGTGTGATTGTATAAGATTTGTAAGATCTGCTAAAACCAAGAATTTCCAAAAACTGTTAGAACTCCCATGCCTCCAATTTGTTTGAAAGATGTATTATGAACACTATTTACTGATATTGTGCAATATTACAGTCCTGGTGGTTATACTGGTGGGAATTGGCACAATGTTGATGCAATCAAGATGCTATGTTTACCACCTGCAGTAAACTAACAGATTTTCAATCAATATGTAATGGGGCAATATGACCATATCACACCCCACTCTTATTTCAGGAGTCATGGTGACATCCTTATTAACTGCAAAAGCAACCAGGAAGACTTTTCAATACCAAGAAAGTACTTCCAAGATTGGAATGAATCTATGTTTAAAACAGTGATAAGCATGGCTCCTGGATCCTATAAAATGAAATTGTTTCATTATTGCAACATAGAATATAGAACCTTGTCAGATGTTTTGGGACAAAGATAATTGGAGATAGATAGCTCCACAAATATTTAGGCTATATGCCATGTAGGGCTTTGATATAGCCATCAGCACCTTGAATTTCACCCAGGAATCCATATGTCTTACCATGTGTTCTTTAGATTCTTCTTGTCAGCCTTTCAAGAGACCCCAACAAAGAAACAACTATGGCCAGGACTGCAAGAAAGACAGAATCTTGAAAAGAAATCTTTGCAAAGAAAAATGAGAATTTGGATGATGTACGTGAGCAGGAAAGGGAAAATAATTCATCTTTTCTTATATAATCAACTCAACAGCAAATAATGAAACCACAAATTTGACACAAAGATACCACACGTTTTAGTCCCACTCCATTATTTCTGTCATAATTTAGTTATATCAGTCATTTTAATGTTACAGAATATAAATATCCAAGCTGTGTGCTCCTAATTTAATCAGGTAAATAAGAAATATTGCTGTTTAAATGGGCAAAATTAAAACATTTTGATCTTACTGACTAAAAGATTTAGAGGGATGACTAACTCATGTTTCATTGGACTGTAAATTGGCTAGGACTCAATGACTTAGAAGTCATATGTACTAAACACTTTGACCTTGGTAGCAAATGCCCAGAATGGCACATATGGTAAAACAGTTATTCCCCCCTCTCCACCTCAGCCAACTGATGTGAAATGAAAGTTCTCTTCTTATGCACAATTTTCAGTAATAAAAACTAATATAGTAGAAGCAACTGCATGCTAAATTTTATTTTTAATTATATTAACCAGATGCCCTGAGGAATAGAAGAATTATGTGGGAAAAGAGGCAAAGAGAAATGATATGTTATTTAATTATTAATAATAGTGTTATTATTATCTTCCATTTAAAATTTGTCTTCCTCACCTGAGTTGGAAGAGGAATTTTAAGCTGGCAGTGAAGATATGAACATGACGTATTGCAGGTCAGTGGTATGAAGGGTTTAGATCAGGGGTGGGTTCCTCCTGGTTCGGACCGGTTCTCCAGAACCGGTAGCGGCCTGCTGGTGACATTATGGTGATGTCACCGAACCGGATCGGTCGGTGCCGATCCGTGGGGGCCGCCATCTTTTTTTGGATTTTTTTTGGATTTTTTTTGGATTTTTTTCAATTTTTTTTTCTTCTGAGCATGTGCAGAAGCCGAGTTTCCGGCACTGTGCATGCGGTCGCCATCTTGTTTTCGGCTTTTTTTTTTTTTTTTTTTTTTTTTTTGTTTTTTTTTTTTTTTTTTTTTTTTTTTTTTTTTATTTTTTTTTCTTCTGAGCATGTGCAGAAGCCGAGTTTCCAGTACTGTGCATGCGGTCGCCATCTTGTTTTTGGCTTTTTTAAAAATTATTATTTATTTTTTCGGATTTTTTTGGCACTGCGTATGCGCGCGCCCATGAGGCGTGCCCAAGCGACGCGGGAGGAAGCGAACCAGCAGCGAGGTAAGTTAGAACCCACCCCTGGTTTAGATCAATGTTTCTCAGCCTCAGTGATTTTAAATTGTGTGGACTTCAACTCCCATAATTGAAGTCCTCATGTCTTTAAGATGCTGATGTTGAGGAACACTGGTTTATATACTGAACAAGAGTTGTCATGTCTTTTCCCAAAGCAGAATTTTGATGGCCAGAATTGTTATTAGAGAATGAGAAATTCAGTATGTGAATATTGAAATATCACGAGATCAGTACCTTGAATTTCAGCCTGTCATAAAGCTTGGTGGCCCTGTTGGTTGGAGGATAGTAGCATTAGCTTAAAAAGGGCACTAGATTGGGAACAGCTTCATTCTTCATTGCTAAAGCTATAACTACTTTGCTTTTTAAGTTCCCTGTGCGAGAACTTGATGATTAAATAACCTTGAGCAGAAAAAAAAACCATCATGGTTATTTGCCTCACTGAAAACAACAGTGGTGTGCTAGCAGCTAGTTAATCTCCAACTCTGAAAGATATAAAAACATGCCACATAGATGAGAAGAAGAGAGGGTGATTTCCACTACCTCCATCCCAGCTGTTGCATTTGTATTTACTGGCCGAGGCCACTGATATCTAGAAGCAGAAGCAGGCAGAAGTATGTTGAAAATACCCTAATAAATAGGTCTTTTATATGTAATCACACAATTTCTATGTTGGCATTTCTGCTGCTTCTATCTGGATAAAAGTAGATCTGTTTTTGCCCTGAGGAGAATATCAGAGAGGTGTATTTTGTTCCCTTCCTTTCCCCATTTCTCTTACCAACAGTGGCTCAGTTCAACAGCTGTCTTGATAAATACTGTCAGTCAGGATTTAAATAGCTTTACATAATCTGCAATAGAGGGCAGAAATGAATCCAGGCATTTTGCTGGTGAAATGGCAGGTGGGAAATTTTAAGTTTTTATACCAGCAAAATACAGTCTCTGCTCCAACAAGGATTTTATTTTTCTGTCTATTGATTTATTATAAAGTCTGAGAGAAAGCCTGGGATTACAAAAGTGAAGGTAGAAGGGGAAGGTCAGAGAGGCAGAAGGCAAGAACTGTCAGCTGGAAAAACTGAAGTATCAAGGACAGGAAGACTTTGTTACAGCAACTATCAGCAGAAAGTAAATCTTTGACATTTCAATATGATGAGGCTAATATTAGTTATCCCTGAATTTTCAGAGAACTCTCCCATCTTGTTCTGCATAATTTCATGCGGCCTTAAATAAACTTTTCTTCCAATACAAAATTCATCCTCATTCTGTGACACCACTTTACCCAACACCAGAACAAGAATACAAAACAATACTCCAGGTTTGGGGGAGGGGGAGAGGGATTTGCTTTTCATACCTTTAGTTTCAGATGTGTTAACAAATCAAAATAAACAAAACATGATTCTAGCCAAGATCTTCTTTTGTCATGCTCTGCAAATACATTCAGCTAGTTATAGTCAGAATTAAATGGAATAATAGCTGTTCTGAAATAGATTTTGCACCAAATAAATCTTCAATCAAAAGAGCAAGGGTAGCACATCTCTTGATATGATGTATACCAATATATCGAGGAACATATTTTACCTATGTATTTAAATAAAATGCCATTAACATTATTCTTTTCAAAATATAACTATTATTTGCAATTTACCCAACAGATGGCAGCATTTATATTATTTTTTAAAAAATTAAGCCGCCTGAAACCTGGTAGAACTTGGAGAGGAGACCAACAGGAAATATCTTAAAAATATTCTAAAAGACAATGAGAGTTCTATGTGGCTGCCATAAAAACCTAAATGGGCATATCTGTGTAGTCACCAGAAGTCAGTCTAAATTCAATTTTTTTTTTGTAATTCTAGACTTTTATAGGTTTTATAAGGGGAATTCTATTTACAGTGAGTAAAAGTCATCCACATTTTAATTTTTAAAGCTGTTTTGCTTCTCCTATATTCCCATATTAAAGAATTTTAAAAGTGCTTTTATCTCTGGGCTTTTCCTGTGATTGAGTTGATCAGAGATCATCCTGAGTCAGCAGAAACTACATTAGCTTGACATCTGTTGTGCCAATGGCTGATCCTCTTCCGCCTCTCTTGCCTCTGTTCTCTGTCATTGAGTCATGTGATTTCTTTCTGGTGATGGTCATCCAGATTTACACATCTTGTGACTGCCTGTGGAGATTGCCAGAATATAGGGAAAACACTTCGCTACAGTTTAAACCTGTCTTACTTTGGGTTGGAGAAAAGATGAAAGCAAGTCAGAAAACTTGCCAGGGCATGTTTGCCTTGTTGTTTGGTACAGTTGGGAAAAGGCCCACAGAACTAAATCATTTTTTAAAAATGCTATAAATTGCACCTTTTCAATATTTCACAGCCCAATCCTATCATCAAGTTATATCTGCTGATCAGTGATAAAATCACTACTAATTCTATTAATTGTCAGAAAAACGAAAACAAAAGCAGCAACAAAAAACTATGTTTAACATCACAGTAATAATGTGACATAGCAACAGACCATGAACAAATGCAATGGATTGAATGTAATGAGAGCTGCAGCTTTTTCTCAGTTCTCCCAAAAGGTGGCTCAGGGTTCTGGAGATTGGAAGCCAAAAGGGCGATGCAAACTAAATCAGTCAAAAGGGAATAGAGATTTTATATCAAGCTTATATCTGGTTCAAAGCACATGTAATGCAAGCTGAAAGGGGATTTTGCCCTCAAAGAAAAGAGCATTTTACACACCACCTGACATCTGTTGACTGTGCATGATGGCATTTTTAGTTCAACATATCTGAAGGAGTCTGTTTTGGAACAATTTGCCTCAAGCCAAGAAATCAAGTACAGTAAGTAAGCAAGTAGACTATTTCACTACTTGAGACTCCATACCTACCCCCGCAATGAGCCAAGCTGTTTCGCCTGGCTTACTCCAGGGACATCACTATGGAAATACTGTACTCTCAATATATTTCAAAGGTTGAAAAAAACCCTCACAAAGAAATAAAAGTCACTTTGAGAGTGTGATAGGTAGCATATAAATTTAATAAACAAACAAACAAATAATAAAAACAAGAGTGTAGTCCAGCTTTAAAAAGAATAGCTACTTCTATTTAATTAATTTTATAGCTATGTTTCGGACTGGTTTCACTGGTTATGA
The DNA here is from genome assembly GCA_003457575.1 of Thermophis baileyi. NCBI lineage: Eukaryota > Metazoa > Chordata > Lepidosauria > Squamata > Dipsadidae > Thermophis > Thermophis baileyi. The sequence goes on along the minus strand of QLTV01000769.1, from coordinate 650,280 downwards.
TGACTGTACTGTAATGGACTGGATGTCTATGGAGATTCTCAGTTATCCAGATCATGGTTGTCCCAAAGGTGCTTTTTCAAGAGGCAACTGGACTTTCTGGTTTTTCTTTGAAGACATTTCATTTCTCATCCAAGAAACTTCTTCAGCTCTGACTGGATGGTGGGGAATGGAAGGATTTATACTCCTTGCAGACAGTTGGTCATTTGCATTCTTTTATAGAGTTGTTGAGGGCATCTGGAGGTTTATCTGTGTCGTCATGGTCACCTGAATAGTGCAAATGGGTGTGAAGCCTTCTTGGAACTGTTGAAAGGGCTGTGTTGTTGTTGTAGTAATGGACTGGAGTTGCTCCATGGAAGAATTATTATTTCAGTCATTGCTAGAAATTAGGGCAACTTCTACATTAATGCAGTCACAAAACTTGCCATATTGGGTTTTCCCAGGAGACCCATTTATTCAAACAGAGTAGCTGCTTTATAGATTGCTGATATCCTGCAGAATATCAGCAATATTAATAGCTACATGAGCATTTTCACTGATCAGCTTTTGTTATCTGGAGCCCTACTAAACCAGGAGAGAGATTGCTGTTGAACTTGCTTGTTTTTTTCCACACGATTCCAGACTGCCAGATCCCCATGCCAGATATGGGATACATATGCTTCCCTTTGAATGTAAACCTCCACAAGGCAGAGATGCATGCTTTGGGTCACATACTAAGTGAGATCTTGCCCTGCTCCTCTACCTCAGCTGTAGAAAAAGTAATTTCGATCAAAGCAGAAGCTAGGTATTGGGGTTATGAGAAGTAGAGAATTGACATTTGAGCATTTGATTAAAGGTTGGAATTGGAAAGAAGCTGAAAAAATCCAAATAAGCAAGCAAATGATTTTTGTTTCAGCAATTGAAACAGCCATAAATTGTTAGAATTTTGATATTTAATTTTCTGCTAGTTGAGCCTTTTCTTTCCACCTGTTTATTTTATCTGTAAAAGTACAGAATTCTGGTAATCTCAATCCAGGGGTGAAATGCTCCCGGTTCGCTCGTACCTGTCGGTCGACGTAGAGCCAGTCGCCAAGGTAGTGCGAGGCGCCGCCCACCCGCCCGGATGCTGCCTGGACGCCACCATTTGGGTTCTTTTACCCGTTGCGAATGCACAGAAGGCTTTGCGCATACGCAGAGGGTAAAAGAACCCAAATGGCGGCGTCCAGGCGGCGTCTGGGCGGGTGGGCGGCGCCTTGCGCTACCTTGGCGACCAACAGGTATGAGCGAACCGGGAGCATTTCACCCCGTCTCAATCTTTTTATTGTACTTGTGTCCAAGAAATTTTAATTTTCTCTTTATCAACTTCTTCCTGATTTGAAGTATAATTTAACACTGTTTCTTCCATTCCTTCCTACATCTTTCCTGCACTGCTATTGGGTGCATAATGCAGTGAAACATTTGAGTTGGGACTAACAGACAGTCCCTTCCCTTCCCTTCCCTTCCCTTCCCTTCCCCTCCCCTCCCCTCCCCTCCCCTCCCTCCCCCTCCCCTCCCTTTCCCTCTCACCCGCCCTCCACGCCCCCATATTTCCCTTCCCTTCCCTTCCCTTCCCTTCCCTTCCCTTCCCTTCTTCCACAATCAGACTTGTAGCATTAGGATTTATTGAGATAGAGAGACTAGTATTAGGAAACCTCCTTGATGCTTTGAGGAAATAGTAATCTTGGATTGTCCAGCCAACAGAGGATAGCTTTGATTATCATGCACGGCATAGATCAGAATGGCTGGAACAAAAACTCAGTGCCTATCAGAACACAACATTATAGGTTGGACTGTAAAAGATTAGCTGTGACCATGAAAAAGGAGCCACAACAGAAGTAGCAACTGAAGGAAGGAATATAAAGAAGATCCTAACACACCTTTATATATAATTTATGTGCTATCTTACAAGTGCTATACTGTCTTTTTATGACTATGCATTTTTTTTTAATTTTCATAATTATTTTGAGCACATATATTTATTTCAGATTCTGCAATGTTTGGCCCTTTGCTAATGGATTCTTTTGACAAACTATCTTAGAATTATAAACCAAGAGGTAAGTCATTATACCTCCAGAATAATTTCTTTACACAAATCTGACAAAATAGAAAGCATAAAAGCTGCAAAAACTGCATAAAGAAACTTGCAGATAAAGGTTCAGGTAAGCGAGAAGGGTTGAGTATCTGGTTGCACCAGTTTCTGGCATCTCCAGTTGAAAGTATTCAAGTAGCAGGTGGGGAAAAAAAAATCATAGCCTGAAAAAAAAAAAAAACCAAAAACAAAGATACAAGCAGTATGGGGCAATTTAAGTTAATGCTCTGAGCCATCAGAGACGGTTATAGATGAAGATTTTGGATAATTCATTTTCCATTAGGCCTGCTTGTCTAATGCTCTGCTGAAAAGAAAAAATGGTAAACAAGAATGTGTGGCTTCTGCAGGCTGATCAAATAGATTTGTGCTACCATATTTGATGTTACAAAAAAAATATTTTCCCTAATTACAGTATATTAGCAAACCGGAGAAACAGTTATCTGTCTTTGTGAAGGACTGACTGGGAGTCAAATAAAATCTTTATTTTTGTCTTATGTATTGATTGGGTATGGAGGAGTAATAGCAGCTGATGTGTCTCTCCATCTTTCAACTTATTTTGCAGTCATGTCTTTATTTTGTTGCCACTATTCAGTCCCTGAATTGCAAGGAGAAGGTGAAGAAGGAAACCCCAAACAGGAGGTTCACAGCAGGGGTGGGTTCTAATTTTTTTTACTACCGGTTCTATGGGCGTGGCTTATTTTGTGGGTGTGGCTTGATGGTCATGTGATGGTGGGTGTGGCTTCGTGGTCATGTGACTGGGTGGGAGTGGTTTGGCAGTCATGTGACTGGGTGTGGGTGGCTTGGTGATCATGTGACTGGGTGGTCATGTGACTGGGTGGGCATGGCCAACTTGACATCACTCACATTAGGAGCCGAGGTGGCACAGTGGTTAGAGTGCAGCACTGCAGGCTACTTCAGGTGACTGCTAGCTGCAGTTCGGCGGTTCAAATCTCACCGGCTCAAGGTTGACTCAGCCTTCCATCCTTCCGAGGTGGGTAAAATGAGGACCCAGATTGTTGGGGGCAATATGCTAACTCTGTAAACCGCTTAGAGAGGGCTGTAAAGCACTATGAAGCGGTATATAAGTCTAACTGCTATTGCTATTGCTATTGCTACATCAAGGGTTAGGGTTAGGGTTAGGGTGTCTGGCCTCGCCTCGCCTCAAAGGCCGCAACAAGATACAATTTCCCTATCT
>QLTV01000769.1:563527-615597 GCA_003457575.1 Thermophis baileyi | reverse complement strand
CCTCTGCGCATGCGCAGAATGCTTTGCGCATGTGCAGAGGGTCAAAGAAACCAAATGGCGGCGTCCGGGCGACGTCTCCCGCTTCCGTTGCTATCAGCTGTCCGGCGACCCGCAGGCACGGCCGATCTGGGAGCATTTCACCCCTGGTGCCACACCCACTTTGTCACCTCATCGCGCGCGGGGAGGGGGTGGGGGTCGCGGTGGCGCGGGGGGGGTCACGGAATTAGAAAGGTTGAGAACCACTGCTGTAGAGTGTACCAGGTTCTGAATAAGACATTTAGATTCTGCACAGCCTAGACTTGTTCTGGACATAAAGTCTAACAATATCAATACATTTCATGTACAACTAGAATATTGAGGTGAATCATTATACATTCAAGCACAAATGGTTTAGAAACTCATAAAGGCTAGTTTATGGCTTTTGAAATCTGGACTGTGTTTAAATAAAAACTTCAGAAACTCAGTTCTTGCTTTGGTATCAATATCAGCTGAGCGGCATAAACAATCATAAAAACACAGGCTGGATCAGATTAAAGCTCTGGGAGTCTAATATTTTTTGTCACACAGTGGCCATCACTTGTCTCCTGGAAACTCACATGCAAAACACAATGGAGATAAATTCCATTTCCTAGGGAGCCAGAATAGGCTAATTATATGTGAGAAGTAATACTATTTAAAATGCATCCATAAGAATGCAGAATGAATAATGCAGCCTGAGAAAGTAAAATATGAATTTTCAGATAGGGATCATATTTAACAACAGAGCACTTACTTTCACAACGAGAGATATCATGGTCAGATTAGGACATATCATATATTGCTGCTGCTGTTAACCATAATAGACAAATGCATTTTAGGATATAAAGTAAATTTATACGGCCATATGCAGCAGTTAATTTTGTGTACAAATTCCATAATTTATCTATGAATAAAATACACAAACCTGAAAGTATTTGTACTTATCCCCCTTTTTAGAGAAACACTACAGAGTGCTCAGAGATATTTTTATAAATAATGATGAAGCAGAATACTGTTTCATCTTCCAATTTATTTTTATTTAACAAAAATAATAAAAATTAAATTAGGTGAGATATCAAGGGAGGTGACTCTGGTCTCATGGCTGAAAAAACGGTGTTGAAGTTGTCAATTGCAAACAATGTACATAGTGAATAGAAAACAGGTCAATTAACATATGACAGAATAGATGCTTACCATGGACATTTCTGGTTTTGGATATGAAAATAAACCCAGGCTAGAGATCTAATTTCCTAAGAGGATAAACTCATGAGGAGCCTTGTATCTGTCTTACAGCAAAGCCCAGATCATATAACTGGCATCTTCTCTTTTTAAACCCCAAAGAAAGGCCAGTCTGCTTATCTTGGCTAATTATGGATGGCACTCAGATATTGTTGATTTAACTATATTGTTCCTACTTTTGCTTTTAATTTTATTAAACCAAATTTTACATTTTTTGCTCTTAACTTTCAAAAATCTTTTGGAATCAAAGCAGATTATAAATACTGTAAAATAAATACTAAATACAAGGAAGGAAGGAAGGAAGGAAGGAAGGAAGGAAGGAAGGAAGGAAGGAAGGAAGGAAGGAAGGAAGGAAGGATTGATTGATTTCACAGAGGTCAGAAATTATTCAATTATTCAAAGAGCTCTTGAATTATAACCTACCTAAGATCACCTACCTAAGATTTAATAAAGGTTTAATTCCCTCCTATTGGGTCATTAATGACTGAAATATAATGACTTGGCTAGACTGCCAAATCCAAGAAGTTCAAGACAGCATACACAACTTCTCCTTTTATCTTGTTGATTCTGCAAGATTGGTTTGGTTTCAGGAGAATGCCTGATCAAGGATCACTCAGAAATTTTCATGGCTGAATGGAGATTTGACTCTGAAATTCTCTAGTTTATTGCTTTAACTATTATACTATGATCTTTATGTTCCCTAGAAACCTCTCTCTAACCTTTTAGAATGAATGAAACTTCTTTAAAAAGAATCTTCAAGGCTGCACCCAACAAATGAATTAAATAGAATTGAATGGTATGGATTGTACTACTAAACATGAAAAACAATTTAGAAATGCTATTGTTCCAACAAAATTGAACAGCATTTTATTTTGCAGAACTGCCAAAATTAAAAGAAAAAAACCTCGGTCAAATATTATATGGCTTTGGTAGTAAAAACAGATGCTTCATGATTCACAAACCAAATGAGTCAAGCAGGAGGTCATATTTACAGTAGCTTAAAAAAAATTAATGGTTTCATCTGAACTGTACTACTCCAATTGAGAACAGATTAGGAATAACAAAACCAGACACTTGTTGAATTACCAAAGTTCACCCATTTATTTAATTTTATTATAACATATTTGTATTGACTGGTGTCTGAGATATCATGGGCAGAGGTCAATTTAAAGTCAGTGAATTAGCCTTGATTCTTTTTATTTCCAGTGGTGCTGTAACTGGACTATTTGTGGAAACACAAGTGGTGGTTTTATGTTAGGATGTGTTGAAAAGTCTATAAAATTATTAGACTCCTGGTTGGAGGGTTTGGAGTATTTGAAAAAGTGAACTCTGCCCACTTCCCAGTTAAGAGTGGACAATGTTGGAACCTTAAGTGAGGAGTTTACCATTGATAGTTTAGGATGGTTGATGGTTTTTTCCCCCCTGTTGCAGGGGATTTGGAGCAGCCTGGAGTTTATGGCTGCCACGACAACAATAGCCTTGACTCAATTAATTGAGGGCCCAACATGGTTATTTGGCTCTTGGTTTGGGAGCAGATTAATGTTAATCTGATGGAGATTCTAGTCACCATTGGAATAATGAGGTTACCAGGGCACTTGACCAGACTGCATTGAAACATGCTGTATCCTCTCATAGATCTGGCGCAGCCACTTGATTTACTGAGAAGCTCAAGGAGACACAATAGTCAAGGTGTGTCATGGAAGAAGACTTAAATCTCACAGGGCAACTAGCGAGGACTTATGTTCAAGCCTATTCAGTGGTGATTCAAGTGACAAAAAGAATGCAATTTGCTACTCTGATTGCATTCTCTGGGTGCTGCTCTGGGACTCTTTAAGGCAAGTGGTTGTTTTTAGGAAAAGATGAATGCTAAGAACTTCTGAAGGGCAGCTGTGAAGAATTCTCTCAGCATTTAGCAATATATTTTCTCAGATTTGAACTCCAGCTGATCAGTGCCAATAAAGACGAGTGTGCTTTGCAAAATGATCTGTGAGTCCTGTGGAAGTAGACAGCAGTCTTTGTAGTGTAACCTCTGCCACTTCCTGCTTGGATCTCTGCCACAAACACCTGGGTAAAGCCACCTGTGTGGTAGTAGGAAGCTGGATTTGAGCAGTAGTCAATGCTTCTTTGTAAAAAGGATGTCTATGGCGATTCTCAATCATTCAGGTCATGGTTGTCCCAATGGTGCTTTTTCCAAAAGGCAACTGGACTTTCTTGGGTTTTTTCTTTGAAAGCATTTCACTACTCATCCAAGAAACTTCATGGATAAGAAGTAAAATGTTTTCAAAGAAAAAAACCAAGATAGTCCAGTTGCCTTTTGGAAAAAGTATCTTTGGGATTGTGAAATGGATATTTGTTTTCTCAGAAAGAGTTTCTGATGCATCCATGGCCCAAGAAGCCCTGGCTCAGTCTGGTTTGAATAATTTTAGGCTGTTCCTAAGTAAGAAAATATTGTAGAGAGGATGGTTCTGCAACTCCAGAAACCCCAGAGGAATTGAATTATTTGGACCTTTGGCAGTCAGATTTCAGGCCTGGGTATTGCACTTAAATTGTATTTGTGGATAACCTTTGGAGAGGACCTTCTTGGTCCTATTTGATCTCTCAGTGTCTTTTGATCATATATCCTTCTGGACCATCTCCAAAAGATGGTGGGGAAAGGGAAACTGTTCTGCAGTAGTTCTTCCTAAAGAGTTGTCCAAGTCAGAACAGTGGGAGAAATTTGCCAAGAGACATGTATGCTGGGGAGATCAGGGTTAATCATTAATATACTGATAAGTTATAAATCTTAGCCCTGAAACAAATAGGCAATGTACTAGACGTGCCTCGAGGCTGTTAACTGGATGGGGAGGCACATATTCAACTGAATCCCCCCTAGATGAAATGGCTCTGAGTTGGTGGACTTCAGAGAATCTTTGACCCTGAATGGAATTGTGTTCCTGTTTTCAGAAGTGATTGCAGTCTAGGCATGCCTGTAGACTCATAGCTACTTAATGAGTAGGAGGCAGCTGTGACTAGGACAACTTGTGCATCAATTACATCTTGCACACCAATGCTGGACATTCTTAGATCAGGAAGTCCTGCTCACAGTCACTCATCCTTAATTACCTTCTGTTTTGATTATTGAAATGCACCTTTTGTTGGGCTATCCTTGAAGAACATTCATTCAGAAGCTATACTGTAGCTAATACAGACTACAGAGGCCTGAATAATGATGGATATATCTCAATATACATAGGTTGCTCTGATGCTTCAGGATCTGTGCTCGTTGCCTATGGATGTGATTCAAGGTCCTGATTGTCATAGTCATTGGAACTCATGCAGCATATAAATTTAAATAATGATAATAATAAGACAAAAATGTCAAATCCAGTCTGGACATCTGACTGACTGTGCAATAAAAGATAACAATAACAATAAGGCTGCCCTACATAGTTTTGGACATGCTTATCCAAGTGACTACTTTCTCCTCTATTCATCTGCTTCTCTGACCAGATTGAATAGGACCAGCTCCCTCCTTATGATGCTGCCTCCTAGAATTTTTGATTGCTTCCTCCACAACGCTCCCTTCCTGTGGACATTCAGTCACCTCCATTCCTTCTACGTCTTATGAAAGCTATCGAAACTTATCTGTTCTGTCTAGCATAGGAATATAGCATATTATGACTGAAGGTGGAGTTTTTGAGTGCATTTTCTGGTTTTTCATTTTGAGTTTGATATTTTAATATATACTTGGAGTTATTTTTTCCTCTTTCTTTGAGAATACAATTTTATTTTATAATGAAATTGATAGCCACCTAGAGCCTTTGGGATTGGCCAGCATACAAATGAAGCAAATAAAGTAAAATAAAGAAATGCTTTCTTAATGGGACTGGAAATAATGAGAAAATTATTCCAACTTCCCACAGGTCTTGTAATTTTCGGTGTGTATGTCAGATTGACTTCAAAATAGTTTCATACCTCAGCTCATTGAGATCTCAAAGGCCCTGAGGAACACATTGTAGAATTCCCTAACACCTTAAAGGTACCCCAGAGAGTTCATGGATGTTCTCAACAGAATTATGTTTCCTTCAAACAGAGCCATTGTGATTGCAAAGCCTGCCTAAGAGATTTAACATCTTCTCAACACCAATTTTCATATAGCCATCATAATTGGAGGAAAAAACCTGATGTGACAATCTGAAAATTAAGCAAAAGCAAGAAAAGGAGCCAGTTAAACCTACATTGTAAGCTTTTGATAGAAGAGTGATATTCTGGTAAAAAAAGTAAAACAATGTTTTGAGTAGATTAAAATAGATTCTTTCAGCTCCGTCTTACTGATATCCTAAAAAAGTAAGAAGTATTGTGCCCCTATTTTAGGTTGACTGTAAATTCTTTCCTAATCAGAACCTACTGAAGAAGGATAGAAAGGATATTATCTTGAAAGACAAAGCAGTTATTTTGGTTTCTCCCTTTAAGAAAAAACTACTTACAACTGCAGTTCACATTATTATTTTTTTTGCTCTGATCCACTATACAGATACCATTGCCATTATGATGTCCAAATAATTACTGTCTCATCTCCAGTGATACATAATATGAATTTTTATAGTGCTGAACATCTATTAACAATCAGCCCAAATAAAGACAATGTGTAACCCTCCAGCTTTTTCAGAGTACAGTTCTCACTATCTCTCACTACTAACCATATTGATTGGACTAGAGAGATTAGAAATTAGAATCAGAAGTTAGGAATAATAGGAAGCTCCCCCCACCCTTTGTATACCTGTTCTATAAAGCCTCTTTATAGATTTATACTCAGTGAGATACTCTTGATTGACTCCTGGCAGCAAGGCTTATATTCTAGTTATTCCCCAGACCTATTTAAAAACTTAAAATATTTTTCATTGGATGGAGGTTTGGGTGCAGACTTTATCAGGCTGAACATAATTCCAGTATCAATCTATGGCACAAATTTGTTTTGACTAACAAATTAGCTTTGAAAGTGAATTAATTCTAAATTCAATCACTTATTTCTAATCATTTCGGTAGGACAGAATCGTTTTAGACCAGGGGTCCCCAAACTTGGCAACTTTAAGACTTGTGGACTTCAACTCCCAGAATTCTCCAGCCAGCTGGCTGGAGAATTCTGGGAGTTGAAGTCCACAAGTCTTAAAGTTGCCAAGTTTGAAGACCTCTGTTTTAGACAAAGAGTGATCACCATCACTTGTTTTAAAATAAAAGCAACTTGTTTAATTATGTTTTCTCTTAATCCATGTACAACAGAATGTTCTGATGAGGCTTTGAGCATTTTTCCGCATGTATGAAGACACATGGTATCATATTTCAAATAGCATTGGTTAGATTGTGGAAATGGCTCAGACAACTTTTTCCTTTCCCCATAAAACAACCTACTCTCTATCAAGCAGTTTGGCTTCAGAAAAAAAATGTCCTGCAATCTGCAATTCTTACACTGCAAAAACATATGGACTTCACAACTCGACCAGGGTAAAACAATAGACACAATTTATATAGACTTCTGTAAAGCCTTTAATTCAGTAGTACACTACAAACTACTTCTAAAACTAAAATCTTATGGCATTTCCGGTTCCCTACATAAGTGGATAGATGCGTTCCTATCAAACAGGCAACAAATAGTCAAAATAGGGTACGCCCTATCAAACCCTGCACCTATTAACAGTGGTATCCCCCAAGGTAGCGTTCTAGGACCCACACTCTTTATACTTTACATAAATGACCTTTGTGATTATATTACAAGCACCTGCATTCTCTTTGCTGATGATGTAAAACTATTCAACACCACCGACAATGCTGCTACCCTACAAAAAGACCTTGACTATGTGTCAGAATGGTCAAACAATTGGCAACTCCAAATCTCAACCAACAAATGCTCTGTCTTACACATTGGCATAAAAAAAAAATCAAAACACAAAATACAAGTTGGGCGGATACGATCTCGTAGACAACCCTCACTCTGTCAAGGACCTTGGAGTACTCATCTCAAATGATATAAGTGCCAGAGCTCACTGTAACAGCATTGCCAAAAAGGCATTAAGAGTTGTTAACCTAATCTTGCGTAAAATGTTGGGCTTAGACTTAGAACTTCGCTGTCTTTGATCCGACCTAAGTGTAATACATAAAATTATCTGCTACAATGTCCTACCTGTCAATGAATACTTCAGGTTCAACCACAACAATACACGAGCACACAATAGATACAAACTTATGGTAAACCGCTCCAAACTTGATTACAGAAAATACAACTTCAGTAACAGAGTTGTCAATGCCTGGAATGCACTACCTGACTCTGTAGTTTCTTCCCCAAACCCCCAAAACTTTAACCTTAGACTGTCTACTGTTGACCTCACCCCATTCCTAAGAGGTCTTTAAGGGGCGTGCATAAGCGCACCAGCGTGCCTACCGTCCCTGTCCTAATATACCCTTTTATTCGTATCCATTTCATGTATACATAATCATGTTTATACTTATATCTGTTATCTAATACATGCTTGATGAAATAAATACATAAATAAATAAATAAATAAATAAATAATAAATAATAACTTTCCAAGAAGACAGAGCATTTTGCTGTCTGAACATGTTAGACATTCAGATGAAGTAATATGAACATATTTCTGCTACTTTAATTTTTACTTGTGCATGTTTTCCCTGGCTCAGAATCAGTGACCCAGTTCTTGTCAGCGCTTAGATCTTGTATTCCTTCCAAAGTATTTTGTTGGTCTTTGTGTGTTTCAGTCTGTGTGCACACATATTTTCCCTCTCCCCCTTTACCTCTTGCATTATATCTTTGAGAGCAGCAAGCCTTAGCTGATGTTATTTATTAACAAAGTACTGAACTGTTGGAAAGGACAATGAATTTGTGGGTCTTGGAAACAAGTTTGATCTTATCATTGCTCAATGACCATTTTTAAATTTGTGCCCTCATATGGTCATTCTGTTGTCTGAGTCAAGATGTAGAAAGCAATTTCCTATATATTTTTATAGCTGTCAGAAATGAACTGAATTTAATTCAGAAACATGTAATATATTGCAAATGTTTTGTTCCAGGCAGATAGCTCAAAAGAATATAGGGAAAAAATCCATAATCATACAGTCAGGATGTTTTTCAGAATGTTTACTTAATAGTCAATAGGTTAAAAACAGAATAGTTAAGATATTCAGTAGTCAATTAGAATAAAATGTTTGCAAATCACACAGAAAAATAAATGGCAACCCAGGAAGATACAGACTCATAAGTTGATCAAGGTGTTATCCTGAACAGGGATAAAATAGATAAAATAGATTTTGAAATTAACTCAAAGTCTAGGAAATCAGTCAGAGGGTATCTAGAAAAAAAGATACAAAGGATATATCATTTTCACCACAGGTAGTCCTTGACTTACAACAGCAATTGATTCTGGAATTTTGGTCAGTTGTTGTGATTGTGATTGTAAGTTGAGTCACCATGTGAATGAATTCAATTTTATGGCCATTTTTACAATGGTCATTAAATGATATGCCATTTTCATTAAGTGAATCACATGGCCTTATTTCTGAATTCAGCTTATTCAATAGGCATTTTTTTTAACCACAAAATGGTAAAAAAAAATATAAAACACAATCACATGACAGCAGGACACTGCAACCCCCTCTAAATGTGAGTCAGTTGTCACATGCTCAAATGTGATCATATGACTGTGGGATTGGTATGGCAATCGTGGCTTTGTGGAAAGGTTGTAAGTAACTTTTTTTTGAGTCTATTGTTACTCTGAACAGTTGTTAAGCAAACAGTTACAAGTTGGGTTGCTTTTAAGTGGAAAGCTTTTTACGGAAAAGTCTCAATATTCCAGTTCAGTTTTGGAGTAATTGTGGAACATTATATCCACAAAATTTTTCCCTTTTAAATTTACAACCTTTTAATGTTTTAATATTCATCCTGAAACTACTACCTACCTCTATGAACTTATGGATTGTCCGAAGAATCTGGAATTTGAGGACATGGAATTTGGGATGTTGGCTTTTCTCTAATTCATGTATTGGGGCTTGATTTACTTGTTTTGTAGCTTCCAGTACCACCCTGGTTCATCTTCCTGTTCCTGATGAGACATTATTAAGAGAACTCAGGCTTTTCTGTGCTTCTTCCAAAATATTTTTTTAGAGAGGACTATGAGGAAAATATCAGCAAACTGATCTATGTATACCTCCAACTTTTGTAGTGCAGTATGCTCATTTTCACAAGTCATTTCATAGATCATTATAGAGAGATCCATTAAAAACCAATGGACTATTACACTCTCTCTGTGTAATCTCTATGCATAGCCTGCCTTGAACATCTTCTGCATAGAGATTAATACCAGAAATGACATGTCAACTCCAGGGGTGGGTTCCACTTACCTTCCCTACCGGTTCACATCACGACGTAAGTGCTTCGCAGAAATTACCTTCTGCGCATGCGCAGAACCCTCTGCGCATGCACAGAGCGTTCTTTGCAGGGCCGCGGCAACCAGAGAACCGGTTTGGGGGTGTGGACAGCCGGCCATCGCTGCCAGTTTGGCAAGTGGGTGAAAATTTGCGCCACCAGTACTGGAGAACCGGTCCGAACTGGCAGCAACCCACCACTGGTCAATTCTAGAACCAGATATATAATCTCTTCTTGAAGTATAATCATTATATTGAGATGCTTTTCTTTCCCACAGGTCTGCAACTTCTTTGAAGCGTGTGCCTTAAATTTTAGAATGGCTTGCCTTGCCCATTCAAAGCTTGCTTTTCTCCTGGAAAGATTTGGCTCAAGAGCTTTGGAGGGCCTACCTATTCCAACGTAGACTTGGTGATCCACTACGGTCTTTCCTAATTATTGAATTAAAGCTTTCTCTATTCATCTTCTAGTTAGCTGAAATAATGCTGGTATAAAATTTGCTGTCCACATTGCCAGTCCCCTTATCCTGCCTACTTTGTCTGTTCCAAGTCACTTATTCTTTTCTTTTGTTTTGCTGCCATCACCTTTCAGCAAATGATCAGGCTCAAGCAAAACATTCACCAATCATGCAGCAGCAAAGGGTTGGGCTAATTTCAGGACTCTTTTCTAGTTGGTTTGCCTGCTTCTCCTTTCATACCCTATTTGAACATATCTCAGGTTTTGAAGGATGTGGAATAAAGAAACTTACAAAAAACACCAGACACCATGATTGTGCAGTGAGGTCTTGAAGTGTTGGGAGAATTGACATGGAATACCTGCTGGGTAATCTTACTTCACTAGAGTATGTAGATGAAGTAAGGATGCAGGTGACTGACAAATACAGGGAAAGTGGTGTAATAAACCAACACATCCTTTCTTCTTTCTAAATAAAGCAATGAAATCTGATGTCCTGTCTTCTACTTTGCTGGCCATATTATTTCTATATCAGCACAGCTAATGAGACTTAATCCTGTAAATGTGTTAATTGTTAATGATAAGAAATGTAATCCAGGTTGATGAAGGTTTGCTTCTGGATAACATATGATTCCCAGCAATAATGTATGAAATGTACTGTAAGTTTCCATGAGCAAAAGTATAATATACAGTATGTACTTTCTGTAACTGTAGAAAAGCAATAGTTGGTTAAAAAATAAGTAAGAAAATATGGTGGTATTTGATTAATAGTATCTCAGCAGCAAAAACATTTTATACAGTCTCATTGTATAAAAGTGCAGCATGCCACAAAGAAATTCTGGCAGCCTTAAATTAAATAATTTTGGGGCTAGATATGAATTAGTTAAAGACAGGCAAACTTCCTCTTTTCCTGGAATGAAGGAATACAAAAACTTGCTGTAGTTTCTCACAGTAAATATAAACTTTAAGTGTGTTTATAGTTCTCCTATAGTGTGATGATAAGAGGGCTCTGCTGACAATTAACATGAAGATCAGAAAGTTAAAGTTCCTTGTTTTTCAGAAGCAAAGCATTCCAAGACTAGTAGGTACATGTTATCCACTCAATAGTGGAACATGCTTGGACCAATCACAGATAAAGAATAATCTGGGTGAGGAAATACCCCCATCTGTCTTTCATATTTTTCAATTATTCTGTTCAAGTACATGCATGAACTTTTGAAGGGAACCTATAAAAAGAGTTTATGAATAGTTATGATTAAACATCAGTGTCAGGTTCCAGCACAAATCACTGCATGATGGGCAGCAAATTCTGTCATTCTTTTACAATTAATTGACATTAATGAAGATTATATGGTTTAATGCACTTGACTGTCTGGGTGGTCTAGCCAAAAGCATGGCCACATACTGCAAGCTGTACCATCCAAACCATAATATGCCACAAATCAAGAGAAGATCATGATAGTAAAAAATAAGCAAGCCAAGTAGCTTCAGGTGGGTCAATAGCAAGTCAAGTGACATAACTACAATGTACCTCTCACATCAGACCATATCCGTGTCAAGAGAAATTACACAACCTCAGCTCTGGAACTTGTTTTGATGCTCAACCTGCTATCTTGCTTGATTGCTCATGAAAATATTATTAAAGTTTCAATAGTAGGTAGTAACCAGGCTTAGACTTATTTATGTATAAATAATAATTGGGAAGAAATTAATTCAGAGGCATGCTTGAGAACAAATAGGCAGACTTGTTTATATATAGCCAGCAATACATCTTAATACTCTCTTTATGATATATTTTTTAATTTTTGATACTTCTATGCTTATTCTTCCTCAGTACTGGAAAACAAATTTGTCCTGCATGGGAAAATCAACAAGGATCCAATTATATTCGTATGCTTCATTTTTACTGTACCATTAGTGCCCCATGCAGAGAGAGAGGAAAAGAAATTTTAAGTGCATTTTAGGCATAAACCTTTAAGGATTTGTATAGCTTCACTTCCTTCTCCTAGTGCTGGTGGAGGGTGGTGATTGTTATTCCTCTTGAACAAAAACTTGACTATTCTGAGAATTCTATTCTATTCATAGTCTGTTTAAGTCTCAAAACAGAATTGCTCTGGAATAAAATTTAATCATTATACAGTATGTTGCCATTCCGAAGCATAATCTTGGGAAAATTATAGAGTTGTCACAAGAAGGATAGAAAATGGCTGAATCTGAAAAAAATGTTGGAAGGGACTGTCGAACAGCCTGCCCCCCTCTTCCTCCCTCCCTCCCTCCCTCCCTCTGTGTATGTGTGCATGCCTTTGAGTCAGTTTTTAACTCCTAGGGACTGCCTGGACTTGTCCCTGCAGTTTCTTGGCAAGGTTTTTTTTAGAAATGATTTGCCATTGCCTGCTTCCCAGGGCTGAGGAACAATGATTGGGCCAAGGTCATCAAACTAACTTTGTGTCGAAGGTGGCTCTAGACCTCATAGTCTTCTAGTTTCTAGCCTGGTGCCTTAACCACTACACCAAACTGGTGTATCATCAAACAGTTTACTTGAGAAGAAGTGATTCCTGATTTACTTTTCTTAAGAAAAATAAGTTCTTTAGATAGAAACAGAAAAGGGATGGGCAGCACAAGCAAACAATAGCAAACAACTTTAAAGCCAGCCATCAACACACCCCATCCCAATCAACATCTAAAAAGCCACATCCAACAGGCAATGTGAATAGCACACACAGAACAGCTTACACTCTGCTACAGAGAGAAGTTCCCTGAAAATGGGCTGCAGCACGAGTCCGAAAGCTCAGAATACTGACCCAGATTGGATCCAGAAACAGAAAAGATTTGCAGAACCCATGAGTAGATAGAAACTGAAATCATTGCCTGGTTGTATTGATATCTGTGTGACCACATAAGAAAGAAGGATTTAACACCCCACCCATTTTCCTAGCAGCATTACTCCTAAAATACTGAAAAGATCTGAACAGCATTTTATATATTTTTTTATTTCAACTTTTTCATTTCATGCATTGTATAATCAATAAATGATAATTGCATATATCACTTCCCTCTTCATGGCTTTTCTTATGAAAACATATGCTTCCTTCTCAGTTCTTTGGAATAGAATGTGTCAGGCTGCTTTAATAATCATCATCGCTCTGGGAAGGCAGTTTTCCTTTGGTGGGTTTAGCATTCGTTTCATCTAGTCTCTTTTATACTGAACAATTTCATTCCCAGAACACTTCAGAGAATGCGATGCAATAAGAACCTTTGGTTCCTATTTTCCCACCAAATATCAGATGACCTTTTAGCACATTCTTTCTGCTCTGGAAAGGTATGCGCATTGTTTATAAACCTCTGGATCTGTTCTACACTCAGTGGAAACCATAGCGACAGTATTGCCATAAAATGGCAAATAATTATTTGGGTCACAGTAGTGCATAAAAAAAAAAAGAGCAGATGTTAGCTGTAGGTTTATTAAAGGTCATTGATCTATTGTATCGATAGTAGAGCCACAGAGAGGGGAAAGAGGACAGAACCAGTTCTTTTTAAAAGCATTCCCTAATAACTTTCTATCAGTGGGAAATGTATCTTTGAGATATAGACAGTGGACAAGAATAGGAATGCTTTTAATCCCCCAGTTTTCAGGAGAACACAATAACATCCCAGTGAACGTTGAAGTGGATTTAAGTACTTGCACTTTTGCAGTGGTGTTATGCTTTCCCAGCATGCCTTTATCTAGCACAAGAGACAAAACATGAACAGACCTGGGTGTTTGGAGCAGGAGAAGAAATTAATGAACAGACTAATAGCTATTTAGTGTGGACCAGGATTGGAGATTCTAAACAGTTGATGAAGCCCTTTGGAAATTGTGCTGCCCCATGATATTATATTGTAATATCTAATTTGATTGATCAGTGGGAGTCTCATATGCAGCAAGAGTGAAATGGATGAACCAATTAGAGAAAGAGAGAATGTGGAAAAGGTCAGGAGTGGTGGAGCCCTTCACTTTCTCCCTGAAAGATATCGGGTATTAAACGTCAACTGTAATCTTTGTCATGAAAATAAGGTAACAAAGCCTGGTGCAATCTTACTCTTTAAATAATAGCCGCGTCATTCATTCTTGTCAAAGCTCAAATAGAAAAGAGGATGGGGGAGAAATGTCTCATACTTCATTCAGTTATTTAAATGAACACATTAATTTAGCGAGGAGGGCTAGAATGAAATTTCTCTGCCTTGTATTCTGGTTATTGCAGTGTGCAAAGGAAATAAAAAGGTAGGAATACAATACAGGAAGATTACTTTAAGATATTTCCTTATTCATTCTAGTGCTCCAACCCAAGTAATTTTTGCTTTTCTCTTCACTTTTAGATATAGGAGTTGATTGGGCTGAGTCCCAAAACCATAAGGAGGGACATGGGGCCAGAGCCTGCTTCTCTATATACCTACCATCTATCTTACATCTGTTTTAGGTTGTTGGTCTAGATCAGGGCTGTCAAACTCCCAGCCCGCGGGCTGGATGCGTCACGCTCTGGCCACGCCCACGGCCAGTTTAGTGAAGGGGGAAAAAGTCCCAATACATCACATGATGCCACCGTGACGTGAGTTTGACACCCCTGTTCTAGATCTAGAAATAAGAAAAATGATTTCTCTACCTTAGAAAATGTAGTGATGTTTCTATCCCAATGTTTATCTGCAACAAATTAGTGTCAGTACAGCACAGAGAGCAACAGGGGAACAGTCCAGTTACCTAAGCCAGAAGTGGCAATCATGCCTGTGGCACAATCAAGCCCTTAAGTCCAACACTACTGGTCTATGTGACCTGACAGTGAGCATCTGTCCCCACTCTTTCTACTGTTGTTTGTTACAACTGAGTTCATCTGCTTCATCCTTACTGAAGTAAGGGGTGTCAAACTCAAGGCCCGCTGGGGATACTTAAATCTGGCCTGTGGGGCCAGCCTGGAAATAGCAAAGGACTGCCCCGCGGTGCCTCTGGCAAAACGGGGTGTGTGGGGGGGCTGCGTGTGGTCGCCGCATGCCTCAGTTTGGCCGGCAAAGTGCTGCAGGAGGCCGCCCAGGCCATTTCCCTCCCCTCTGGCCTGCGGAGAACTACAATGCTGATCCGCCCCTCGAAGAAATCCAGTTTGACACCCCTGAATTAAGGTATTCCATGCTGTTATATTTTTTTCATCATTTCATTCATAAGTCTGTTTCTGCCTGTTCCTACATCTTTTTGGAATCAGATCAAAACAAATTAAAACAAAATACCTTATCACTTTTATTTTTATAAGGAACTTCTTTATATTTTATGAAGTTGTGTGTGGGCTTTTTTCCCAGCCAAGAACTGCATTAATATAATCAAAGAATACATGACTCCAGACATGGTTTTATAATCTGTGTATTTGTTCAGAAAATATAAATCTGTATATTGGAAGTGGAGGACCAAAGTTCTTCACCCATTGCAAGAACTCATCTTTAATTTATGATGCTCTGACCCATAGCCATATAAAGCATACAGCTGTTGTCTGACTAAACCTTTACCTACACTTATTGACTTCTGTTAAAACAAAACATATTTTTCAAAAATTGATTAAGTAATGTTAGGACTCTGTCCAAACGGTTGGGTTGGTTAATATAAACAAGCCACAAATCTGTTTAAATGTATATATGTAATATGGCTTTAAATGCATTGTTGCATTCTGACTGGCAGTAACGGTCATAAGAGGGAGCTAGAGAACATGGTTAGTTCTCTCTCTTTTGCTGATTCATTGCTGAAGTGACTTCGTGTCTGAGAGTAAGCTCTGTGTGTAGCTAACTATCTGTGATAGTTGTTTGTACTTCTTTGTTTGCTGATTAAGACAAAGAAAGGCTGGTAAGAAGACTATTGTACTTCTGAATACTGACTGATTGAACCTGTATGACTCGGACTGTTATTTGGACTGTGCTATTTCTTTAAGTAAACTACTTTTATACACTTTAACGTATCTGTTTATTGACTGAATCATTACTCATATCTACTGCAACATTACGGTGAACTGTGCAAACCTTCAGGGCCCAGAGGTTACTCTGCACAATTCCTTAACAAGTAAAATAAAAAAGCTTGAATATTGTAGATCATGAATTAATCTATGAAATTTGAAAGAACCTAGTATCAACTTTTCTAACTTACATATTTTATTAAAAGGCACAAACTTTTATGAGCTAGTATATGCTCATAAAAAATAAACTGAATCAGAAAAAGTGCTATTAGAATCTTATTAGATTTCTGTTCCCATGGACTAACATAGACTTGTTTTTCAGCAAGTTCGTTATACTGATTAAGATAATACTTTTAATTGACTAGAGCTTTCTTCAACCTGTTGCCTTCTAAATATTTTGAAAATTTTAAAACATGAGTCCTAACATACCTGGGGCCAGTGGATTGGAGATGGCTGGTCTGATAGATACTGTAAGAGAAAATAAGCTGGCATCTGGAATCCACTGAAGAGAATTTTGCTAACCTTTACTAAAGAAATGTCTGGCTCTCACAATAATTGACACCTAGAAAGGCTTTATCTCTCCCAGGACTACCAGAAGTTTTTCTCAATTTGTCATCCATTAATTGTCCATCTCCTTGTCAATTCCTCAGGAGAAAAAGTACCAAATCCTCCTCTATATTTCTCATCATTCTGACTGAAAAGCACTTCACAGTTACATCAGAGAGATGTAAATAACAGCTCAAGGAACACCTCAGCTCAAGAGCAACAATACTTTAAAAATAACTCTACTAGTAGACCAGCAAGTAGCTAAATCTAAGTATTAAGATAAAATGGGGTCACAGCAGCTCCAAAAATTAAAAAAATAAAAATAAAATCCATCTCACATTCAAGCCAATGTTGATGTTTTTTTTTTACTCTAAAATTTTCAAAAACATTACTCTACTGAGTAATTAAAGATGCTAGATTCGAAACTAGCTTCAATTCATCCACCCAGACTTAATTAATCTGCAATATTGACGTTAGAACAGATTTTGGAGCTTAGATATTAGGAGGGAAATTGTTTTCCAGTTTTCTGGGTCTTGAGCTTTTATGTCACATCTTCAGTATTGCAAAGGAATTCAGACAGTCCTTGACTTATGACCACAATTGAGTCCAGAATGTTGTTAAGTGAATTTTGCCCAGGGGTGAAATTCAAAATTTTTCTCTACCGGTTCTGTGGGCGTGGCTTGGTGGGTGTGGCAGGGGAAGGATACTGCAAAATCCCCATTCCCTCCCCACTCCAGGGGAAGAATATTGCAAAATCTTCATTCCCACCCCACTCTGGGGCCAGCCAGAGATGGTATTTGCCGGTTCTCCAAACTACTCAAAATTTCCGCTACCGGTTCTCCAGAACCTGTCAGAACCTGCTGAATTTCACCCCTTATTTTGCCCCATTTTGTGGCTTTTCTTGCCAAATAGGTTGACTGTACTTGTGCACATAATTTAAAACAAACACTGCTAGCAAAGGATTAGACAATAGAGATTTAGTCTTGTGCTAATGATAATATTTTCATATGTTTTCATTCTAGGAATACCTTTATGAACAATCTTCTGATATACAGTAGGTATTCTTAAAACAGGAAACATATGAATTATTATTAGCCCAAAATGGTCCCTAAAGCCACATACACATGCACACAGAGACACTTTAGTTGCATTCTGTGGATAGAGATGAAACTTATTTATTTATAAATTATTTGCTGCCTATCTTGCTTCAAAGTGACTCTGAGTGGCTTACAGCATTAAAAGCATTCAAACCATATGATAAAATGATAAAAATACCAAGATAAAAATTATGGTTAAAAGATGGGGGGGGGAGGGAGGGAGCAGGTTGCCTCTTAAGTCATCAACCACCTCCAGTGTAATGCTCCCCCATTGGGGCTGCAAGAACCAGGTCTTCAGTGCAATAGCTCTTACCAAAGCCAATGTTCTCCAATCTGCCAGATGTGTTGGATTATAACTGTTGTCCTTCTGTCTTTGAATGATAGGAGTTTTAATATGTCTGGAGAATGTCAAAATTAATACAGTCTTCCTCCCTTAGTTCAAAGTCATTTATTAGCATTATTTTTTTGTGGAAGATGGAAAGCAATTTATCCTTAATATTACAGAGGTGCTAGCCATGATTCTGGTGTAGTCACCTGATAATTGTTCAAATGGCTTTATTTACATTTATTAAAAGTTTTTTCATAGAATCAAAGACAATTTGAAAGAAAAAAAGAAAAGAAAAAATAAGAAAACGCAAGAAGCAAAAAAGAGAAAGGTAAAAACCATAAAGTTAAGAAATATGAATGACTTCTGATTTTCTTTTCAACAAAGAGTTATAATCTTACTCTCCCTCCTGCCTCTTATAGGCTATACAAGTCTCTTCAGTCCTTCATTTAATCCAAGTCTATCTTAATCTTCAAATCAATATATCATTGTTTAAATTCTTTCTTCTTGGCTTATTCCTTTATTATCTTTATTGTCCAAATAAGTTTCCAGTCTTTCAGTAAAGTTTTTGTTGTTTTTCTCTCTGCCCCAACAGATCGCTTTCAGTTTTTCTGCAACTTCTCACATTTTCATAATCCATTGCTTCACTGTGGGAATTTCATTATTCTTTTGTTCTACATAAATTAATCTTGCCACAGTTACCATATAAAAGTCAATCTACCAGGAGTGATAATTGTACAATGGAATGAAGTGGATCTAGTGTCTTGCTTCATAAAAAATAGTTACCACAAAGAAAAGTCTTGTTTCTTCCTTTAAAAACATTGAGGCATTTTCCTTTGGCAAAGAGTGTAGCATTGTATAACATTTGTGTGTTCAACTCTGGCAATTCTTCTAAGAGAAGATTAGTTGCTTGTGGTGTGGAAAGGAAATGTATATTTGATATTGCCCTTCTCCTGTTCAGAAAGTCAGAGAGAGAGATGATATTGCTTTGGGAGAGAGGGATGTCGAGAGAGAGAGAGAGAGAGAGAGAGAGAGAGAGAGAGAGAGAGAGAGAGAGAGAGAGAGAGAAGAGAGAGAGAGAGAGAGAGAGAGAGAGAGAGAGAGAGAAACATCAGATATTTCTCTCCAGGCATTTGATGTGGGTAACAGCTGTTTTGCTTGCCTCCATCTCTGTTCTTTTTGTATGAGTGCCAAATTCCAGATATGACAAAATATCCATTAACTCATCTCCAAAATTCTGGTATTACTGACTCAATGCAAACCATCAGAATTATTTTGAAAAGAGGTGTGAATATTTTTAGCTTTCCAATGAAATTGTGATAAGTAATTGCTTTGAAATGCTGCTACCTCTTGTTTAGCAACAAACAAACAAAAAATTGGCTTCAGGTTGGTTACAATACCCAGTTGGATTCAAATCAGAATTAGATTTGGTGGAAATTGAGCAAGACAAGATTTTACATTTAATAGTTGGACAGTTAGGAATCTATGAGAAATACATATTACTTCCAAATCATCTCAGTTTCTTACACAAGAGAGTGAGTTTGCATAATAGAGACCCATTAAGTATCATTAGAAAACATGGGAAAGCTCTCTGTTGGCCTGTTTCTCCCTCAAGGGCTCCCCCCCCTCTTTAACACATATGTCAGTAACAACATGCAACAAGAAAACTGGTGGATTTGTGTAACTTGTGAGTCAGCTACCTCACTCATTGAACACACAATACATATTACAATTTGAACTTTTGATTGCAAATTTCCTCAAAACTCTGGTTTTCCCTTTAGCTTTATAGTTGTTCTTTCAAGGTTATGTACAGGGAATAACAAGCAGTTTTCTATTGTACTACTTTGGACAAGAGTTACCTTATCTTAGAAGAAATGAACCTTTACAAAGAGCCATTTTGGTTCATGATTTGCCTGAAATGGATTATACATATGTTTACCATACGCAAAGCAAGGCAAACTATTACATAAGTTTAAGGGAGAATCATTGATTTATTTCATTTGGAGCATTTATACCCCATATTTTCATGGTACGTTAAATTCAAAGGGGGACTCAATTAAAATAAAAAAGGTGATCCCCAAAAGCTTATAATGATCAGTGCCAACAACAAGTGAACAGGAACAACAAATCACTGGCAGTTGTGGCACCCTTAAGCATATATCACCATTAGATCTTGGTTGATAGGCAAGTGCACCAGAGATCAATTGCTCTGCTAGATACTGATATTTTAAGCCCTATGAGCTTTATAGATTGGATTTAAGTAATCTGAATTTGGCTTGGTAGCAAATTGATTCCCCCCCCCCTAGAAAATAACCTGTGTATTTGTCTCAGAAACTCACATTTGTCATGTAAGATTTTTTTGTTTGAGAGGCTATCAGTCTGAATAAATACAATTCAAAGTGCTGTTACCAGGTTCAGATTGGGTTCATGCAGCACTGTAAACCAAAATAAGGTCTGCTTGTTTGTGGTCTAGTGTATTCTATGAACTCATTCAATTGTAATTGAGTAGCCAGAAAACATTAAACAGTTTAGGATTACACGACCTGAAGGACTACTTTGAGAGAGAGAGAGAGAGAGAGAGAGAGAGAGAGAGAGAGAGAGAGCGCACCTTTCATCTTTCCCACCAGTATCAGATCTGCACTTGGCCAGAATTCAAGAAAGGTTCTTCTCCTGGCTATGTCCTTGGGACTTCGTAACTAGGAAAAAACCACCCAAAACCAAAACTTCGAAACTAAAAAACTTCAAAACTACTTATATTTTAAACTATATCTAGATGAGATAGAGATAGAGAGCCCAAATTCTGCTGTCCTGCCTCATAGTGAAGACCATCAGGAGTGCATGTCAAGAATAGATGTTCCCAAGGTGTGAAGGTCATCCCACCTGTCCGGTTAAATCAAGCGGGCACCTATATTGAGCAAAAGTGATGTAGGAAGATACTGGAGGCAGATTATAACTTTAGTGGAAATGGATCACTTTCATCAGAATAGTGCAAGCAATGCAGTGGTGGGTTTCAATTTTTTTTACTACCAGTTCTGTGGGTGTGGCTTGGTGGGCGTGGCGTGGCTTGGTGGGCATGGCAGGGGAAGGATACTGCAAAATCCCCATTCCCTCCCAACTCCAGGGGAAGGATACTGCAAAATCTGCATTTCCTCCCCACTCCAGGGGAAGGTTACTACAAAATCCCCATTTCCTCCCCACTCCAGGGGAAGGATACTGTAAAATCCCCATTTCCTACCAATCAGCTGGGACTCGAGAGGCAGAGAATAGATGGGGGCGGGGCCAGTCAGAGGTGGTATTTACCGGTTCTCTGAACTACTCAAAATTTCCGCTACCGTTTCTCCAGAACTGGTCAGAACCTGCTGAAACCCACCTCTGAAGCAATGGTATTTCCTTATTCCCTCTATGGGAGTGAAAGTTGGATCTTTAAGAAGCAAGATAGGAAGAATATTAACACCTTTTAACTGGACGTTGGAGAAGAATGTTGGTCAAAAAAACCAAACAAACATTGAACAAATCAACTCCGATCTCCCATTTAAGGCACAAATGACCAGGCTCAAATTATTCTACTTTTGAGATATTATGTGAACTTCTGGAGAATGTGAGCTAGTTTTGGTCTAATGATTAAGCATCAGGTTAGAAACCAGGAGACTGTTTTAGTCCCGCCATAGGCACAAAGCCAGCTGGGTGACCTTGGGCCAGTCATCTCTCTCTCAGTCCTAGGAAGGAGGTAATGGAAAATCACTTTTGAAAAGTCTTGGCAAGAAAACTGCAGGGATTTGTCCAGGCAGTCTCCAGGAATCAAAAAATAAACTGAAGGCAAACACAGAGCTTTCAGGAAAAGGCTGTAATGTTGGTAAAGGTGGAAGGAAAGAGGAAAAAAGGACAATCTGTTGGGAAATGCCCGGCCAGCAGGGGGACTCAAGTGGGGGGGGGGGGTTTAGCCTTATATAGTTGCGAAGACAAAAGAGATCTAGGACTGATACCCCCCCCCCGCTAAGCTCCCTAGAACCTATTCCCAAGAGAAAGCAAGCACTCTGGGGAGATTCCTGTATAATAGGCAGAATATAATAAAGTAGTTAGGTTGAATTCCACACATGTGGACCTGGCTACTTGTGCCTGACACAGTCAGACGTAAAAGACCAGGTTAGGGACTGGTTGCCATGGATAAGATCTCCTCCTCAACATAATTTCTTGTGACAATTTTGTGGTTATATAATGCTGCATGTTCTCCCAGGTATTCCAGGAAATGACACTAGATTTTAAGTTGAGAGAAGAGAGTGTTCCATGCACATGTATGCATACCCTTTTAATACAAAGGAGAGCAAGTGAACATGACAGTGACCTCTAATTTTTCTGATGCATTTAATGAATGCTCCGTCCATGGAGTTTTAAAGAAATTATTTCACTCTTTATGACAAAGCCAAAAAAGCCATGTCTTTTGAAATTCTGGAGATGATAGTTACTACCTGAGGCATGAGTGACTTTGGAGAGAGAGAGAGAGAGAGAGAGAGAGAGAGAAAGAGAAAGAAAGAAAGAAAGAAAGAAAAAGAAAGAAAGAAAGAAAGAAAGAGAAAGAAAGAAAGAAAGAAAGAAAGAAAGAAATTTGTTTTTCTAAGAA
Source organism: Thermophis baileyi (assembly GCA_003457575.1). Taxonomy (NCBI): domain Eukaryota; kingdom Metazoa; phylum Chordata; class Lepidosauria; order Squamata; family Dipsadidae; genus Thermophis; species Thermophis baileyi. Next base: position 592,928 of record QLTV01000769.1, on the reverse strand, counting down.
TGAGGGAAAAGGTCTATATTATCTAGTAGTTGTATGATGAACTGCTGCTTTTATACTGTCATACTGGCCTTTGCTTGTCCAGGCCAAATACTTTTGAAAGCCACCCTTGTTCCCTCCAGAGCCCACGTGAGGCTGTCTCTTCCAGAGCCTGAAGCTCCCTTATGCCAGTTAGGGAAGTCAGCCAACAGCCAAAGCCAGAACCCTGAGCTGTACTGGCTCCTGTTCCATGGGCTCTCAGCTGCTCTAAATTCCAGCAATGATTTTCTTATTACTAGAAATTCCTTCGTGCTCATAAGTGTTTGTTTAATGAGAACCAGATTTGGGTCATAAACCTTAACCGTATCAAGCCTTTTTTTTGTTGTTAGCTAATGTTTACCTTCCAAGGGAGGACTCTCTCTGTGTCTCAGCTGCACTCCCTTCCTGCTTCTCTCTCTCTCTCTCTCTCTCTTGCTATAAAAGGCATGCATGGAACCAAATAAATCAGAAATATGCTAAACTGTATGTGACTTGCAGCTGCAGGGTTTCCCACAATATCTGGGGCTGCCTCAACAAAGTAGCTTATGTGCTTTAACAAACATCAGCTGTTTGTTAAGGTGTAATGAACAAGCTTGAGCCAGAGCGACAACTGCTTTGAGTAATGACGAAGACAGCTTGTAAACTATAGCCTCGCTTGTTTTGCACTCCCATTGACGACAGCCTGACTCCTGTTTCTGCCAGCTTGATTTCAAAGCCCTTTTCTTTCTATATTTCAAAGGTCAGGGTTCATGGTGGCAGCCAACAAATGGCTGGGGTATCAAGCTGGCAATGGAAGGCTGCTGAGGGTTTCCAGACTTCAGATCCATCATTATCTGTCTGTTAATATTAACATGTTTCTTTCTAGAAATATTATTAAAACTAAGAATTACATTGTTTACACTAAGAGCTGTAAAAATACACCAGCCTACAATTTTCCAACATGAAAATTAATTTGGGGGGGGGGGACCAACAAAAGGTTGGAAAATTTGTTTCATATTTTTAAATTAAACATGATTTCCCAGTGATATCCAAAACTTGGAAAACTGTGGTTTGTTTACACTACTGGGAAAGTGAGGTTTCTTTTTACTATTAGAAAATTTGTTTGTTTTTACTGTTGGAAAATTGGTTTGTTTGTGCTATGGTTTCAGGAAAAGAAATCATTAAAATTCATTATTGGAAACTTTTTTTCCCAAAGTACCGTATCTTTCGGAGTATAAGACGTACCTTCCCCCCCCCAAAAGAGGGTGAAAATGTTGGTGCGTCTTATACACCGAATACAGCCATTTTTGGCGTCCCGAAGCCCAGCCCCACATCCCATTTTTGCAAAAAATGGGCCCGTGTTTTTGCAAAAACAGGGTGCAGAGGGTTTGGGAGACTTGCATTGGGAGACTATTAATTATTAATTCCTGCCCAACCCTATGGCTCCAATCACTTTTTGAATTGCACTAAACAAAATAAAACTACATTATTTCCAATGTAACTGGATTTATCTGGAGTTATGATAAACAATTCATTTGCTCTGCACTGATATTCCCTCTGCAAATTATGAAATATATATTGTCTGGATTTTGGTCAAATGTTTAGGCAAGGGTTGTTACAATAGGACTCTTATGCCTTTAAGGACTGCATACCAAGCAGAATTTCACAGGTTGCTCATTACTTGGCATATGATTTCAATACTTTCAGAAGATTCATCTGTTGTGACTCGTCTCAGTTATTAACAATTACAGCCCACAAAATAGAAACAAAGATAGTCATAAAATGGTGATAGAAAAACAAGAACTATCAAAGAAGAAAACCATAAGGATAAAGGATAGGAGGAGGCACTAAAACTATACAACGAAAAAAGATTACAACCTCTATCAAGACAGTTATCAATGGTAACATCTCTATAAGATAGTCTTAATAATGTTAACTTTTCCTGTAATTAGCATTACTGTATCTAGGCTGCAAAAATCTGGGGAGGGGAGGGGGGCACAAAAATGGAGGGAATGGATAATTGTTTATCGCTGCTGCCATCTAGTGGTCATATGGATTTTTGCAGCTGTAATGTGAAGGAAATTTTCTCAAATTGTCTCTGAATTAGGTTGTTAAATTGATTCATATCAGATCTGTTGCTTTCAAACTGCTTCCTTTGTGCATACTTTCTGCTCAACAGGAAGCAGCTGTAGTATTTTAACACTTCCCCTTTATAGCCAGTGGTTATCATTTATACATTTTAAATTCCATTTTGTTGTCCTCAGATCTTGAATCTTATATCTGAATTAAACCTTATACCTCTGAATATAAATAGCAATAGCACTTAGACTTATATACCGCTTTACAGTGCTTTACAGCCCTCTCTAAGCGGTTCACAGAGTCAGCATATTGCCCCCAACAATCTGGGTCCTCATTTTACCCACCTTGGAAGGATGGAAGGCTGAGTCAACCCTGAGCCGGTGAGATTTGAACTGCCGAACTGCAGCTAGCAGTCAGCTGAAGTAGCCTGCAGTACTGCACTCTAACCACTGCGCCACCTTGGCTTTCTCATAAAATGTTGAATTTGAATAGGAACTTTGGCTGATTTACATACCAGTAACATCCCTTCCCCCCTAGAGATTACAAGCAAGCAAGATGCCCTATAATTTATTTTATGACTCATAATTCAAAGAATTACGGGTAACAGAATCTCAGAAATAGAGATAGGAACCATCCAACCCCCTTAAGCTGATTTTTCTTTGAAGCTTTTGAATCTAATTTTCTTAGAATATTTGCATGGGAGACTAAAAGTTCATGTAATAGATAAGGAATAATAGGAACCCTCCTCTCTTTGCTGCTCGTTCTTTAGGGATATTCACTTTTCTCTCTTGGCCTTAGCACAATCTCTTACCTAGCCCATAGGAAATACTAAAATAGGCCACACTACTATGTTAAACAGATTATATATCAGATCCAATATAGATTTGTGGTCCTAACAAATAGGATGACTTAACGGAATATTTAAATTAAATTTAAAATATTGAGAGAGCTGACACTGAAGTCTGGTACAATATAATACAGGTCAAAGCCCTTTGCAAACAATCCAAGTACATTACAAAAGTAATCTATATCTTCCCGGAGGAAGAGGGAGGAGGGCAGACGAATGGGTAAGGAGAGAGAAAGAAAAAGGGGAAACAAAGAGAAACAGAATAACCTCATCCATTGTCTCTGACCCTTACCAATTCTTGATTTAGACCCAGTCAACAGTGACATGCAATGTGCACTTCGGTATTCCTATGGAAATACAATCTTTAGTTAAAAAAGAAGGAGAAGGAAAAGGGAAATCCAGTTCTAGGCCAGGCCTTTGAGTTTTCCAAACCCCAAAGCTCACATTCAGCACATCTCAGAGACATGTAGGCTCACACTGCTCAGTAGGAAACCATCTTCAGAAATGTTTGACAGTGATCTTTGCAGAGCCAGATGTGTCTGTATGTGGAATGGGACTGTTCGCCTCGTACCCTTGGCTGTGCCTGCTTTGCCTCCGGCCATTCACTCCTAATGTTTCTCCTTGACTGACACGCCCCTAGCTGTTCTCCCCAGCCAATGGGCCCCAGCCTCTCCGTCCCACATGCTTTGGCACAGCCCATTGGACGACATACTGTTTGTCCCGGGCTTTTAGCTCCCCAGGACACTTAGCTGCCAGCCAATCTGGCTGCCAATGCTACTGCAAATTTTTTGTCCCCCCCCCAAACATACATATTTTATGAACAAGGTGTTGTCCGGATCATTCTTACATATCCTTTCATATACATAATCCATTTACATCATATCTCTATTTTCAATTTCAGCCATAATATTCTCTTTCCATATTTATCTTAACTTATTTTCTTCTTAATATATAAACAATATTACTAATTGCCCTAAATTCCTAATCTCTTACAATAACATCAATCAGTTATCTTATTTCTCCATTACTAAATATATTTCTCAAATTTCCCATCCTACTTTTTAACATTTCGACTTCATCTCTTATCTTAATTTAAATTATTCAAAATTAAACTAAATTACCATTTCACATTCCATCTGCTGTTCTCTTTTACTATGAACAATATACATCATCATATTCAAATCTTGCATAAAAACCCTTTAACTTGATTGACTATCCACAATGAATAGTATTTCAGATTTCCCATCCCACTTTTTAGCTTTCAACTTCAGCTCTTAATTTAAATTATCTCAAATTGCCATTTCACACTTTATCTGCGGATCTATTTTACTATAAATAATATACATCATCATATTCAAACCTTACATAAAAAACCTTTAACTTGATTGACTATCCACAATTAATAATATTAATACAATTCCCTTAAATCTACTAATATGAACCTTATTTTCCTTCCTCCTTTCCACTAACCTTCCCCTCTTTAACCATTTTCTTTTGGTCTCTCAAAAATTCCACTTCTTGTTGATTTTCTCTTTTTGTCCCATTCCCTTAACTTCTTCTTTTTATTTTTATTTTATTTTTATATGTATTGTATCTTTTCTCCTGAATCCTTTTTCTCTCTTTTGAATATATTATTCGATTAGTTCTCCCCCAAATTTTTCCTGGTCTCTTCCCACTATTTCCCTCTTTACCCTTTAATTGATTCTTTTTGGGGGGATGAAAGGGATGGTGGCATTTTCCTGGGACTAAAACCCGCAAAACAAGAAGTGAAAGCAACGCTTTTGCTTTAAAAAAAACCCCTTGCTTCTTCCTGACTTTTTCTAAAAGTTTTCGCCCCATTTCTCGGCTCCTTCGGATCATAACATCAGGAATTGAATTGCAGAATAGGTTTATCCTAGCTGCTGCAATCAGGAATAAAATATATTGATAATAATTTGCTTCAGCGTTCCTTAGCATTATTTTATATTTCGCAAATCACCATGAGGCTACTGCAAGAGCGCAAGGCAGCAATTTCCAGAATATGGTCCATAGCTACAAAGCACAACCTATGAAATCATAAACGAACCTAACCCTAACCCTAACCCTAACCCTAACCCTCTGAGGTTTGCGTCTACTGCCAGGGTTTGGCTCTCCTTTTTCTCTCCCTCCCTCCCCTCCTCTTCCCTTACTGTTCTTTATCAGGAGTTTCCACCCCCTCCCCCTCCCCCTCCCGTTCCTTCTCCTAACAAGCGTTCCTAAAGCCATTTGGCTGGAGCCCTTCCCCCAGCCAGGGTTTGTGGTCCTTCCTTCCTCTCCTTTTTCTCTCCCTCTCCCCCCCCTCCACTCTTTTGCATATCTTGATATCCAGATTCTGATATCAAGATTTTGCACATCTTGATATTTAGAGGGAGCGTCTCCCAACTTCCCCCCCTTTGTGTGTCAATAGAGGTAGCCACAGAAATTTTGGGCTCCATTGAGGTCGTAAATTGTCCAGATCTCACAGGTAGCAAACGTGTCAGTGTTTCCTGGTGTCAGAGATCTCCTGGTGATCTCCTTTCCACATACCAACCACATCCTGCTTTGCTTTCCAAATTAGCCACGTTTGCTAGCTGTGAGATCTCCTTGTGGTCTCCTTTCCAAATACTAAGATGGTGGGCGGTGGGGGGGGGAAACAGCAGCTGAACTGCAGGATCAGGTGTGGGGTGGAGAGAGAGCAGAATAGCAGTTTATTTGATTATTTTCTTCATCTGAAAAGGGGGACTGTTTTATCTCCCCACCACCCTCAAAGTTCCCATTTCGTCCATATGTCTTGATATCAAGATATGCAAATTGAGGTTCTTAGGTATGGGCATACGACGTGGCGTGATCTCCCTTTTGCAACAGTCTGACAAGCAAAGTCAGTGTGGGAGCCAGCTTCGCTTAACCATCGTCTGACTGACTTAAACAACGATCCACTTAACAACGGTGGCAAGATGGGTCATAAAGTGGGAGAAAGCTCACTGAACAGCTGTCTTCCTTAGCAACAAAGATTCGGGGAAGCCAGATTCACTTAGCGACTGTATGACTGACTTAGCGACCATTAAAGTTACAACAGCACTGGAAAAAGGGACTTATCACTGTTTTTCACACTTAATCCCCATGGTCAGGTGATCCAAATTCGGATGCTTGGCAACTGACTCTTACTTATGATGGCTTCAGTGTCTCAGAGTCACATGATCCCCTTTTGCGACCTGACCAACGAAATCCACGGGGAAGCCGGATTCACTTAACAACCATGTGACTTACTTAAGAGCTGCAACTATTCGCTTAACAACGGTGGGTGAAAGCTCACTGAACAGCTGTCTCGCTTTGCAACGGAGATTCGAGGCTCAATGGTGGACATACAGTAAGTCGAGGGGTACCCTTACCCTTCCCTTATGAGTATGTCAATCAAATTTTGGGCTCAATTGTTGTCGTAAGTCGAGGACTATCTCTGCCTTCCTCTGCATGGCAGCCTTGCCTAGTGAACTCCCTCCTTTTCTGGGAATTTCATCCACCCATATCTCATTCACTTTCCCTTCCCTCTTTCTCCCTTCCCTCCCTCTTTCTTTCTTTCTCTCCCTCTTTCTCTCCCTCTTTCTCTCCCTCTTTCTCTCCCTCTTTCTCTCTTTCTTTCTTTCTTTCTTTCTTTCTTTCTCTCTTTCTTTCTTTCTTTCTTTCTTTCTCTCTTTCCATCTCTCTCTCTCTCTCTCTCTCTCTCTCTCTCTCTCTCTCTCTCTATCTCTCTCTCTCTCTCTCTCCCATCCCTTTCTTTTCTTTCTTTCTTTCTTTTCTTTCTTTCTTTTCTTTCTTGTCTCCCTTCTCTCTCTCTCTCTCTCTTTCTCTCTCCCCCTTCCCTTCCTCCTTCCATCTCTCCTTCTAAGGCTAGGATAACCACCTGAAACAAAAACTCCTTTGGATGAAGCCAGCTGCCCCCACCCCCGCTCTTCCCTTCCCATTCGTTCGTTAGTAGGGAGGCACGATCAGGTACAGGGGAGCTTCCACCCCCTCCCCTTCTTTCTCCTAACAAGTCCCTGTCTCCTGAGACCATTTGGCAGCAGTAGCTCCCCCAACCTCCCCCCCCAGTGATCGATCGCACGGGGGCTTCTGGCTACCAGCATTGGCAGCCAGATTGGCTGGCGGCTAAGTGTCCTGGGGGGCTAAAAGCCCAGGACAAACAGTATGTTGTCCAATGGGCTGCGCCAAAGCGTGTGGGACAGAGGTGCTGGGGCCCATTGGCTGTGGCGAACAGCTAGGGGTGTGTCAGCCGAGGAGAAATGTTAGGAGTGAATGGCCGGAGGCGGAACCCTGGTGGCGAAGCAGGCGCGGCCAAGGGTATGAGGCGAACAGTCCTAAACCCGTCTGTATGTCTTTAAAAACATCTTGGTCTAGAGCTACTTTAGTTTACACCACCCTTTTCTCTTGAAACCTTTAATACTTGTAGGTTCTGGGATGCATGTCTAATTCTCCTTAATGGGATCCTGACATGATTAGCAAAATTGCAACCCCTTTACAAAACAGCCTAAAACCATTTAAATTTTAAAGAATTAAATAGCGAGTTCATAGTCATTTAAAAATTTATATCCATATAATGGAAATGTCATAAAGTAAAAGGAATGAGAATGCAACTATAGTCCTAAGGATAAGCTCTATTATCCAGATGACGTTCCACTCAGCTACAGACATATATGTGAGGTGTATTCAAAGATGGCAATTTCTCGGAAGCATGACCTAATGGAGGTGGTGGGGGTTTTTTTTCTCTGTGAGATCTCCACTGCCATGCAGTTATAAATGTTTTTACTTTTGGTCCCCAATGCATACCATTCTTTGTTATTATTATTATGTTTGGTTGCACAGTCAGCCAGATGTTTAGACTGGATTTGGCATCTTTATCAACCCATCAAATATTGTTTAATAGTGTTAAGGGCATCTTCACAAGTTGAAAGCTGTTCCAAGTAAAACTGCCTTTTGCAATTGACTGATGGTATTTTACAGGGATGGGATTGAAAAATGTTAGCAACCGGTTCTCTGTCCAGTTGCTGAGTGGGTGTGGCCATGGGGGCATGGCCTACTCGGCCTCCTGCAGCATGGTGGGGGGGGGTTCACCCTCCCCAGGCTCCGGAGGCTTTCTTCGAACCTGGGAGAGCAAAAACAGCCTTCCCCGGAGGCCCTCTGGAGGCCGGAAACGAGCCCGTTTCCAGACTTCCGGTACTTCTGGTAGGCCCGTTTTTCACCCTCCCAGAGCCTCTGTGCAGGCCCTGAACTTACCTCACATCCAAAACGGGCTGCGTGGAGACTCCTGGGAGGGGCGGGGCAGTGTGGGTGGGGTCAGCCAGTCTTTGCAACTACCGGTTCGGCAAACCAGATGTAAAATTAACATCCAGTTCACCCAAACCGGTCTGAACCAGCTGAATCCCACCCTATCAATGCCAATAGTGTTCAAGTGGTGCTCCACATCTTTTGGGACTGCATCCACGATGCCTATTACTATTAGTTCTATCTTATTATTATTAGATTTTTATCCTGCCTTTAAAATTAAATGACCAACTCAAGACAGCAAACATATCTCCTGCCTCCAAGTTAACACATAACAATACCCCACGATCGTCTGAGGTCGGTTGGGCTGAGAAAGAGTGACTAATCCAAAGTCACCTCGTGGTTTTCATGCCTAAGGGAGGCCTACAACTCACAGTCCTCTGGTTTCTAGCCCAGCATCATAACAACTACACCATAGTGACTATTCTTTCTTTCAAGCCTGTTTATGCATGCAGTCTATGTCCTATGTATCGGTGGTCTAGCATTTAAGAATTCAGAGTGGAGGATGGAGATTGATCCTCTGAAACAGCAATTTGACTTCTGCTTTCTCTGAAGAGAGCAAGCCAGTTGGCAGAGTGATCCATTGCAGGATCTCCAAACATGAGCTGTTAATTGCCTGCCTCTCTCAGCTTCAGGTACTCTTGTGGCTAGAACATTAAGGAGAAAATAGGCACTAAATGACAAGCGCATGAAAAATCACAAGCACATTGGTTATTATTTTGATTATTATTTGAGTTTATACTTTAGTTACATCTCTCTTGCTTCTAAATGTGTGTTTTTCTCCTTTGCTCTAATGCCAGCTTTCCTCACAGGACAATTAGCAACATTAGGGGGTGGGATTTTGACTGAGGTCTGGGTATTATATGGACACTAATCCTGCCTCTTCACATTTATTTTTATTTATTTATTTATTTTATTTTATTTTATTTTATTTTATTTTATTTTTTTATTTATTTATTTATTTATTTATTTATTTATTTATTTATAAAATTATTTGCTGCCCAACTCATAGTTTGAGGCAATTCTGAGTGGTTTCATTGCTTTCATGGTTTACTTATTTACTTAATTCAATTTAGATGCCTCCCGACTCCAGACCAACTTTGGACAGCTCACAATATAATATGATAAATGATTCTTCCTGACTAATCACCAAACTTTTAAAAATAAAAACAATAAAAACAAACATTCAATGCATATTTCCCTTTCATATATTGTTTACTTGTTCCATAAATAATCACAAAAGTAAGCAATTCAGTCCATACAACAAAGATATGGAGGAAGTACTTGAAACTTCCAGATCTTCCTGATTCAAATATGACTTTCTAATTAAACAAGTTATTACTTTTATAAGTAAGGTTATACTGAATGGAATTGTTTAAACCAGGAAAGTTTCACCACGTCCAATGCTTTGAATTGTACTATTAATAAAAAACTTTTTTTAAAAAAATAGTTATTACTTTTACAGACTTTGTTTAAAAACGAGTATGAAGTTGTCATTTAAATGTATCTAAGCTATGTGTTCTTGGATAATACAAAATCAAACAATGGTGTTGCATTGGCTTACACCAATATAGTCCATTATTTTAGTGAGAATTCTTTAGTTTTATTTAGACAGTAAGATTGCTTTAGTTATTTGTCATCAGTATGTAGCATCACAACTTTTGTCCAGCCATGTTTAGACATTTACTACATTTCCTTCTGCTACACAGGCATCCCTGTTGTTTCTGGTATATTTAACAATTGATCATAATAAATAACAAGCAGAATTTTCAATGCTTCTTTGGAATTATTCCATGAAAGCTGGACTTTTACCTCTGTCAAACAAATCTTATGAACAAAACTACTTTCAACAATCTATTAGGAAAAAAATTACTTTTAAAGGAAGCAGCCAGAGAAGACTCCTCCCTCCTTATAACCTGCCCAGAGCTATTTACAACCTGCTGTGCTATGAAAATAATTCCAGGAAAAGATTAGGCCCAGCTCCAACTTCACTTCCAACCAATTCCCGGCCCAATACACCTACTCTAAACCTTTCTTAAAATCATGAATAACAACTAGCAAGTTAAAAGGAAACAGAGAATAGGAATAAAATGGGCTGTTCTCACAACAAAGGGGATCTGTCTGGGGATGGTTCTTATTTATGTCTTCATAAATGACCTTCAGTTTGACTTAAGCTGTGAAGTTGTCAAGCTTACTGATCAGGGGTGGGTTCTAACTTACCTCGCTGCCAGTTTACTTCCTCACGTGCTGCATGGGCACGCGCGCGCATGTGCAGTGCTAAAAACCAAGCTTCTGCGCATGCGCAGAAGCAAAAAACAGCTTCTGCGTGTGCGCAGAAGCAAAAAACAAGATGGTACCGCCATCGAGGGCGCCACCGAGAGAGCCGGTTCGGGGGCGTGTCCAGCTGGCCATCGCTGCCGGTTCGGCGAGCAGGGGGAAATTCCCGCTACCGGTTCTATAGAGCCGGTCTGAACCGGCAGGAACCCACCTCTGTTACTGATGATGCAAATGGTATTTAGTGTAGTTTAAATAAAAAGAACACCTCCTTCTCCTAACTGGAAACTGATTATTAAAATATAGTGATACACCAAGCTTCCCCAATCCTGGAACCTCTAGATGTGTGGATGTATTTTCCCAAAACCTTTGGTTTTATGAGAATAAAATGTTGGGTTTCATACACATTCATTGTGATCCAGTAGGATTCTTCCGATGAATGTTCATTGTTGTATCATATTTTTATATTTCATAATTACAAATTCAATTTTCCTCTTTTCTATTTTTCAGTGTAAATTTCTTCTATTAACAATAACCTAATAGAATGCGTAACAAACTTTACCCGGTGCCCTTAATATTACCTGGGGATTGTGGGAGACAAATCTAACATCTCAAGAAAAGCAACTACGAAAAAGTTCCTTTGACTACCTTGCAAAAATATTTTAGCAAGCAAGGGGAGGGGGGGGGAAATGATATTTTCAGTAGGTCCACAAGACTTGCAAATTGTAATGTTTACATGTCTATGGAGTTTCTGGTTTTTCTTTGAAGATGTTTTGCTTCTCATCCTTCTTCATCCTTCCATTTCCTACCATCCAGTCAGAGCTGAAGAAGCTTCTTGGATGAGAAACGAAACGTCTTTAAAGAAAAAACAGAAAGTCTAGTTGCCTCTTGAAAAAAGCACCTTTCTAACATTTACAGTTGAACCCCTTTAAATTCTGTGTGATCAGTTTGTTTGCCTTCAAATCATGAAGCTCAAAGACTTAGCTGCTGGAGGTGTGGCATTTCTCAGAAATTGCACATAGACAAACAGGAAGATGACAGAATGTTAAAAATAGTTATCGTGGGCAAATTGAACTTTTAAACAGACTGGCTTTAAATGTCCACCCCCACTTTTATTTTGAATGTATTTAAGCAGACACTTTCTCTCCTGATAATCTGAAAATGGAGACCATGCCAAGTACAGTAATGGATTCTGCTATCTGATTTCTGTGAATTGGACTATCACTGTGAATTGTGATGGGTTTAAGTCAATAATTTCCTCGAGACCTGAATTTGACAAAGGGGCATTAACAACCAAGGATATCAGATGACTTGAGTTAGAAGATGGCCTTTTGATGGAAACAGAAGAGCCCAACTAAGTTAAAAGACAGTTGTTGAAGATAACTCACATTTTCCCCCCAGGCTAGCAACGGGAACAAAAAGCAAATTGTGGGTTGCAGTTTTCAATATGATATGGAAGAAATGATAAAAAAAAATTGAGATGGGATTTTATAAGCTAACACCAGAGGTGGGTTTCAGCAAGTTCTGACCAGTTCTGGAGAACCGGTAGCGGAAATTTTGAGTAGTTCGGTAAATACCACCTCTGACTGGCCCCGCCCCCATCTATTCTCTGCCTCCCGAATCCCAGCTGATCGGGAGGAAATGGGGATTTTGCAGTAACCTTCCCCTGCCATGCCTGCCACGCCACGCCACGCCCACCAAGCCATGGCCACAGAACCGGTAGTAAAAAAATTTGAAACCCACCACTGGCTAACACTATTTTTATATGGTTTTTTTGTTGTTAAAAATTGGCATGATTGTGAAGTTTTCTAACCATTCCTCCTTTATATTTGTATACTGTGTGAAAATGCACCACTTAAATATTGCTCAATGCTGGTAATTCACTTTAGTAGTTAGAGTATGTGGAACGGCTGAGAATTGAGCTCTGGCCAGCCATTATCACAAGGGATGGTTAATTGTACTAGTATGTTGTAACATGTACAATTAGCCTTTCTGTAGTAAACAAAAATAATACTAAAAATATTATACTAGTACATATATATTTGCCTCTTTTGAATTTTTGAGTAAAGCAAAACATGACTCACAATATCATTGTGATATGTGTATTGTGTTTATAGCTGCTATTCATAAGCAGTCTGTGCATGCTTGTTTAAATCTGTTGTATACGTTTCAATGTTTAGAGCTGTCAATTGTTATGCATTTCAAAAAGAACTTGGAAGCCTTTGCTACACATGTAACTTAATCCATGTCCTTTCTGTGTTTGTATAAGATAGATACATATACATGCACTGGACACCATCTGCTCACCTTAGTTTTCCAAGCCTATAATTAGAGGAGGAGGGGTGGGGGGAAATAAAGGGAGCCAGAGAGTGAGATCCTGGAACTTTGTAAGGGTTAAATATATACACCCTTGTAGTCTGTACTAGACCTCTCAGAGTATTCATAGTAAAACAAAATATGCTCATTTAAAAATACATTAATATGCAAAGTCAGATTTCTTTTTCACTGATTTATGTAAGCCTTTATGTACATAAGTATTTATGTAATATCTGCATTGCAAACATCTGGATACCTCCTAGATGGCAGCAAACAGATGAAAAATATAGCGTTTTGCTCTTATCTATCCGTTATCCAAATTTTTGCAACCCAGATATGGTAGCCTTACATAAATCAGTAATGCATGTGTTACTGAGATTAAGACCTCCAGCTAGGCAGGCATATGAAGAGATAAAGATTAAGTAGCTTTGAGCTGGTATTTAGAAATCTGCATGAAATGAAAAATATGTTGAAATCTGAAACAAACATTTTGTGCCTTACAAGTTTAAACCATTGTGTGGCTAAATCGAAACCTGCAACAACTTGGTAATTTGGATGTTGATCAAGAAAAAATCTGGAGGGCCTTCCAGGGTGAATAGGGCAAGGCTGGGATGACTTGTCTCTCTGTCCCTCTTCCTTGTGGCACATACAATGGTGCGTCTATCAATTTCCCCAGCATCTTCATTTCCATTTTTCCCCCCTGTAGCCACTACCATTTCAGATCACACTTGAATTCAAGCCTAACCTGGGCAGCTAGCCCAGCTGTTCCTCCCTTCTTCCTCTGACCTCCTTCTTTTCCCTTACTTATCCTTAGCCATGCTATGTTACCAATGGTGACATTGCAAATGGAAAACTCAATCATCTCTATCTGAAATATGTGTGTACGTTCCGTGTGTACATAAAACGTTTCTTGCATGTGGACCACCAGAAATTGGCTATAAACTTTAAACTTTAAAGACAAAATACAGAAGGATGAAAGAAACAATGTAATCCACAAAATCAACTGTTACAATTGCAACCAATTCTACGTGGGACAAACATCACATCAATTAAAAACCAGGATCCACAAACACCATCTGGCAGTCAAATGCCACGATCCCAAATCCTTAATCTCTACCTACACTGACACCAAACAGCACCAGTTCAATTGGAGCAACACAAAAATCATCGGCCACGCTACCACCCGCCACGCTCGAGAGTTCATTGAAGCCTGGCACCCCATAAGCAATTCCATCAACAGACACATTGACCTACAACCAGCCTATGAACCCCTCAGAATCCAAATCAACTGCACAGCCAACGAGAGACAGCACCGACCCTCAATCAACCCACCTAACCCTCCCCACCAGCAGTTCATCCCCACAATGACCCTGACCTGATGTAATCTCCTTATCACAAGACCAGAGGTGGGTTCCTCCCGATTCAGACCGGTTCTCCTGAACCGGTAGTGACCCGCTGGTGACGTCACGATGATGTCACCAATCCGGTTCGGTCGGTGCCGGTCCGTGGGCGCCGCCATCTTTTTTTTGAATTTTTTTGAATTTTTTTTTTAATTTTCTTCTGCGCATGCGCAGAAGCTGAGTTTCTGGCACTGCGCATGCGTCGCCATCTTGTTTTTGGCATTTTTTATTTTTTATTTGAATTTTTAAATTTTTTTTTACTGTGCACGTGGCGCGGGAGGAAGCGAACCAGCAGCGAGGTAAGTTAGAACCCACCCCTGCACAAGACCCATCATAAGACTCACTGATGACTCACAGCTGACCCATCACAAGACCCTCACTTGACACACCCACACCTGAAGCCCTTATAAAGAGAAGAACACTGACACTAACATCCCCTAAATTCCGCTGAAGATGTTACCTAGTCTGGTAACGAAACATTCAGAAACCAACCTACAAGCTCAGAGAACGAACCCTCACCCTCACTTTAAACTAAATTAAATTAGTTTCTTTTCCTGATACTTTGCCTTTTAGGAGGATGGTTTCAGCATATCCTTTAAAAAACAAAGATAGAATTTAGCCAACATTTTAAAATCTTGGACATCACTAGTTTATAGTACAGCAATATTTCTCAACCTTGGCAACTTTCAGATGGGTGGACTTCAGTTCCCAGAATTCCCCAGCCTGGAGTACAATAATACTTGCCCTTATTTCATATGGCCCAGAAATTGAAATGGAAGTGTGGACAGGAAGAGGAGGGGAGTGGTCCTCTACAACCTGCCTCTCCTCTAGCAGCCAGAGAGGTGGAACATAATGTGAAAAGGAAAAAGAAAAAGAATACCAAACCAAGCTTGCAAAGATCAGTAGCAGAACCAGAAAAACACATTCTGCCAATTATATATTGAGCATATTAGGCATGTTATTAAAGCTGAGGAGGATGGGGTTTATAAATGCCACCTTAATTTGCATTATTGCTGGACAGAGATGTAAGAAATGATCAAAATGGTAAACAATGCCATTAAAATAAAGAGCCTGAATATACAGCCTCAGATTTTCTGTGTATTGCAAGAGTAGTGAAATGTTCTGCCAGCTCTGCTGACTACAAACAATTGCTTTTAATCAATGACAAGGAAACCTGTATGCATTTGCATGAGCAAAAACTATATTTGAAGAGACGCCGGTTTATGTTCACATAATCACTCTGTATGCCTCTGTTTTGCCAAGAAATAACCTTCAGTGAAACTGGAATTGCTAATGAAGCAATTCTTAGTGTTGTTGCAAAGATCCTTAAAAACCCAAAGACCTGCCAGGTATTAATTAATATACTGGGAAAAAAGGTGCAAAGACTTTCTTTTTATCTATTGAGAGAAGTATATTCAACTAACGATCCAAAACTTGTCTCATTCAATTGTCCTGTCCAATCCCTTCCATGCCACCCACCACTCCTTGCTTTTCAATGCTGGAAAACCAGGATGCTGAAGAAGCCAACTCTACAGCTTTAGAGAGAGGCATTCTGACATTAGCTGGACATGAAGTTCTGGGCACAAGAAATTATAGATAAATACAGCAAACAGTCAAACAACATTGCATTCTGCTAAACAGGTTTGTTTGCATCTGTGCCATTTTATTAACCCAGAAAAACAACACGTGACTCTGCTATTTATAGGACTGAAAAATATGCGCCTATCTCCCCGTCACTTGAGAATGTACTTAAGCAGTACTAATTTTTTGCTTGTCTAGTATTTCCTAAAAACTTTTATTTTCTCACCACAGTTTAAGAATCTGTTGCATGGCATGAAATCCCATAAAACTTTCTTTTGCATCAATAATTAGAATCAGTTTATCTTTCAATTTTTATTCAGTCTTAAAGAAAAAAAGAAATAGTACTGAGGGCAACATTTAAAGGATTTGTTAAATATTTGTTTGTTTGTTTATTATTTATTTATTTATTTATTTTTCATATTCTTTAACCACCCATCTCCCTCCCTCCCAACCTTCCTTCAATAATAAAAAAATACGCAGAAAATATACTTTGTTTATGAGAAAGGCATTTTAAAAAGCCACTTCCATTCACCAACATATCCTACATGTTTTCCCAGGCAGAGGCTTCATATCTTCCTTTCCAATCAAGTCATGTGCGGTTGTCCTCTCCTGTTTCACCCTCCCATTAAACTACCACACACTCATCTCTTTCACTTAGGATCCTCTACTCTTACCCATCATCTCATCCACTTCCACCTCTGCATCCACTGTCTGCTGTTTGCCGTTTGCCGTTTGCAGCTATTAACTTAGCACACGTGCTTGGCTTTTACTAAAACAGAAAAGGAGTGTTTCTTAAACTATAATATCAGTAAAGTGCAAAACAGAGCAAACTGAGATCCAAGAGGGGAAAAAACAACAACAATCCACTGTCGTCTCTAGTTCTTGGCTTTAGTACAATTAGTTAAAAGTACTGTGAATGATTTATTATCCTTCCTAGAGAAAACTTTATGCAGGGTGTGTTCAAATAAGTCAAGGTGGTGGCCATGAGAGGGTGACTGAAGCTCTGCCTCTGTTTTATGTGGGAAACTTCAATTGCATCATCATGGATGCCATCTTGACCCGGCAGACATCCGTGCAGGAACACAGCCCCCCCTTTTTTTCTGTCAAGGTCCATGTTTCCACTTTTTTGTCCAAGTGCCACCTAGAATATATAGTTCTTATCAGTCAACTGTTGCAGTTAGGCCAAAAACCTCGTGTAGTCCTAGGAGAGCAGGTTGCTAATCTCTGAGCTATTCTTACTTTTTTTGGGGAAAGAGTTGAAATCCTTCCAAATTATTTTTGAATAAATGTATGGTTTCTAGTTTATTACAAATGTAAACCAGCCAATTCCAAATGTCTATGGAGATAATCAGTCATCCAGGTCATGGTTGTCCCAAAGGTGCTTTTTTCAAGAGGCAACTGGACTTTCTGGTTTTTCTTTGAAGACGTTTTGCTTCTCATCCAAGAAGCTTCTTCAGCTCTGACTGGATGGTGGGGAATGGAAGGATTTATACTCCTTGCAGACAGCTGGACATTTGCATTCTTTTCGTTAAAGTCATCTGTGTCATCAGGGTCACCTGAGTGATGCAAATTGGAAAAGCTCAGGAGGATCTTCAGCCAACATAATATACGTGCACACTTCAAACCCAAGAATACACTAAGGCAGAAGCTTGTCCACTCCAAGGATAAAACACCCAGACAGAAACTGAGCAATGTGGTATATGCAGTACAATGCAGTGAGCCATGTGCAGATCTGTACATTGGGGAAACGAAACAACCACTTTATAAACGCATGGCACAACATAGGAGAACAAACACATCAGGACTAGATTCAGCAGTCCATCCGCATTTAAAAGACCCAGGACACTCTTTTGAAGACAACAAAGTCCATATTTTGGACAGAGAGGGTCGCTGGTTTGAAAGAGGGGTTAAAGAGGCCATCTATGTCAAAATTGAACAGCCCTCTCTCAACAGAAGGGGAGGGATACGATATCATCTATCTCCAATCTACAACACAGTCCTTTCAACAGTTCCAAGAAGGCTCCACACCCATTTGCACCATTGAGGTGACCCTGATGACACAGATAAACCTCCAGGTGACCTTAACCCAGTGGTTCTCAACCTTCCTAATAAAGGTGTTTTGTTTTCCCCAAGAGGCAACTGGCCTTTCTTGTTTTTCTTTGAAGATGTCAACTGAAGAAGCTTCTTGGATGAGAAGCGAAACGTCTTCAGAGAAAAAAACCAGAAAGTCCAGTTGCCTCTTGAACAGCCTTTGGGACAGCCAATTTCAAGTTATTGGCTTTTTAAAACAGCAATAAACAAGTAGGTTATTTTAATTTCCTTCTATTATGTTTTGAGCATTGATTTGTTATACTGCTGACTAACATCTTCCCTGGCGGTTTTCATGTCAGAATGGACAAACACCCCTAAGCCCAGTGGAGATAGCTAATTGTCTTGAAGGTTCAATGTTATGTAAAATCTTCATCCTATCTTCTATAAGTTCATTATACATTACCAGCATTTTCTTTGTATCCTGATAGATCTGAATTAGATTCATGATAGTGACTGATCAGAGGAACACATTATCCTTCGAAGTAAATGCTAGTGGGCACTGAAGACATTTTAAACATGGCTTGATCATAGAGATGGGGCATTATCCAAACGAAGGGAAAGTTTAATGAAGTAATAAAGCCAAGCAAATAACATGTAGAGTGAAAACAGAAGCATAAATTGTTAAGAAAAATGAGCTCAAAATTATTAGATTCTTGCAGTAAATTCAATCTGTGATTTATAATCCCACCTGCTTCACATTCAAATTCTGATATTACTGTACCTATAGGGGAAATTGCTGCACATAATAATATGACTCCATCCATTTCAAAAATAAATATGATTAAAATAGCATCTGAGAAGAGGGGAGAAATAACCTGTTGTGCATCTCACTTTGCAAAAAGTATGTAATTGATAGGCCTCATAAACACATTGTTAGTAGCATTATTCATATATATTCATTGCATTCTTTTAAATTGCATAATAAAAATAATTTGTAAAGCATTTTCTTCAAAACAGATATTTTATTAAAAGGCATAATGCCACTGGCAGTAATAGAAATCACCTCCATCCTCCACTCCACTAATTCAAAATTATTTCTCCTTTGCTATCAAGAAAGCTACTATAAAACCAGTCCTATTGATAAAGAAAAATAAATGTCTTTAATCTCAGAACAGCATTAAGCTGGAGGAGGAAGGCATATGAAATCAATGGAGGTGAAAGTCACAGAAAACAATGATTAGAATCTACAGTAAGATGGTATCTCAAACAATAAGGTGCTGCAGGGGCGTAATCCCCACTTCTTTCAGGGCTAGGACGTGGGGATTACCTTACTATAACTGGCACTAATTTGATTGGTTCATCTTCCATCTCTCATCATAATTTAAGGGGCTAGTTTCAATATACTGTATAAAGATCCAAATTGTACCTGAATGTTTGCCTTCTTTTGCCAAATGACTGAGATATTACAGGGGCCTTCCATGTTGCCTCTCCAAGAATTCTTGAGGGTGCAATTAAAAAATGCATTCTTGAGTGGGAGCCGCTCAAAACTATATAAATGTTTTAAATAAATAAATGTTCTTTGGCATTTCACACATTTTCCCTCACTTTGGAAATTGATGTAGCTCTTCCATTACTTTTGTGTAATCAGTCTTTTAATAGTTTGGCTGCTGTAAGATTTGCTGGTTGCCATTCTTTACCTATACTGTTTCATTATTTTTAGTATATCTTTTTTTTTAAAATTCTCTAAAGAAGAAATTCTAAATCAATTAATTAATCAAGCCAATGCACAATTTGAGGTGCATTGAAGAGCCGAGGTGGCGCAGTGGTTAGAGTGCAGCACTGCAGGCTACTTCAGCTGACTGCTAGCTGCAGTTTGGCGGTTCAAATTTCACCGGCTCAAGGTTGACTCAGCCTTCCATCCTTCCGAGGTGGGTAAAATGAGGACCCAGATTGTTGGGGGCAATATGCTGACTCTGTGAACCGCTTAGAGAGGGCTGTAAAGCACTGTAAAGCGGTATATAAGTCTAAGTGCTATTGCTAATTTGAGCTCTGCTTCACATAGCATTTTAAAATAATAAATCAAAATAATCTGCTATTTAATAGGTCATCAAATCAGCCACTTTGGCAAAGAAAAAAGATGTTGGGGAATAGTCACATAAATGTGTGTCCTATTAATTATTTTATTTATTCATTAGATTTATATCTTCCTTTTTTTCCAGATGCTGAAGGTGGGAGACAGTGACCAGTCCAATGTCCAAATCTCCCAAGGACAAGTCCAAAGCTAACAATTAAACAATTACATATGGTAATGTAATTGAAGAAGGAAAATTACAATGATAATTGAGTTGACTTCTATAATTTTCAAAGGCTACTACTGTGTATTTTAAAATTCCACATTATTGCATTATCTCAAAATTTCAAAATTGATTGTTTTAGTGCTTATAATTATAGCTATTCATCACTTGATAAAGCAATTGTACACTTTGTACTTCTAAAGTTCAAATCTTTTTTTCCAGTTGCTGAAGAAAAATTAGGCATGCAGATCAGTGGCGAAATCCAAAATTTTTTACTACCGGTTCTGTGGGCATGGCTTGGTGGGCGTGGTGTGGTGTGGCTTGGTGGGCATGGCTTGGTGGACGTGGCAGGGGAAGGATACTGCAAAATCTCCATTCCCTCCCCACTCCTGGGGGAAGGATATTGCAAAATCTCCATTCCCACCCCACTCTGGGGCCAGCCAGGGGTGGTATTTGCCGGTTCTCCAAACTACTCAAAATTTCCGCTACCAGTTCTCCGAACTACTCAAAATTTCTGCTACCGGTTCTCCAGAACCTGTCAGAATCTGTTAGATTTCACCCCTGATGCAGATGCAGAAGTCAGAGAATCTAGGCTTCCTTTTCAATGTTACTGGAATTTCCTGTCACAAAATTGAAAAATACTTTACAATTAGCATGAATTTCACTTCCAAAACCAATAAACCTATATTATCATTTAAGCCTGTTAAATTGACATTAATCTGCTCCAATAACCAAGACCTAGGTCACTGAGCATTTTTCTGCTTGTTTGCTAACAAATTTATCTCAGGAAAACATGATTTCAGTTATTTCTGATGTAGCAATAGCAATAGTACTTAGACTTATAAACCACTTCACAGTGCTTTACAGCCCTCTCTAAGCAGTTTACAGAATCAGCCTATTGCCCCCAACAATCTTCTAAGATTGATGCTTGACAACAATACTATGCTTTATAAGTTTATAGCTTTCTCCAATTCCAGAGTAGCTATTCCTTTCATATGAATATCATACTCCTTCAGGTTTTGCATGGTTTGTGTTAGTAGGTGTATTTTGAAAGTTGTGGTATTGGCCAAAGTCAATGTGCTACTCATGAATCTGAATGCAAACTCGTGAAAATGCTCCCTATTTTTCCTTCTAGCTCCCAGAATGCTCCTTCCATCCATCCCATTTTACTTCCATTTTTTTCTGAAACATTGAGCCATTTTTCATTTTCTAAATATGCCAATAGGCACTGGGGGAAAAAAGGACCAGGCAGGATATCTACTGGGTGTTAGAAATAAATATCATGTTGGAGGCTAGCACTTTGATTTGTAATATGCAGGCTTCCCACTTAATTAGCATTTTTTCATTTCCCCCCCAGGTCAGTGCAGTGTATGTAATAGGTGCTAATGAAAGTATCTGCAACAATATTGGGAACAAATCTTTTATAAACATGAAAAGTTAAAAAAAAACCACCACAAATTCTGTTAGGATAACTTTTCCCCTATGTATTTCAAATAACTATTTTGATCTGTAACCTGGTTTGGGATTCAATTATCTTTCAGTTGCTTCCCCCCCCCCAAATTTTGCAGTGCAGCTTTTAACTCACAAAGGAGAGAAGGAATGACACTAAGCTGTACTTTGAAATGTTAATGTTACTGTAAAATATCTTAAGAAATGTGTGAGGAAAAGAAGACATTTGGAATTATATATTTTTCTGTAGAAATATTTTCAACTGCATACATTTGAATATTAATTTTTGTGCAGTTTAATAACACCAAATTGTAAAGTGGAACAGAACAGATTTATGAATGGACAAGAAATTAATCTTCATTGTATGAAATAAAATGAAGACTATGAACAATTGATCTTTATTTTGTTTAGTTCCCTTTCCTCTACAATAAAGGTCAGACCAAGTCGCTCTTTCATCTCCTGGTATTTGTAGATAAGGAATTGCTTTGCCATCTATCTCCCTCAAACATCATGTAATATATTAAGGACGTCATCTGTATTTATGCAGTAAAGTCTAAAGAGGCTGTTACTTGACAAATGCATTAAGCACAATCCTTTTGGCATTTTCTTTCATAATTACTTGTCTGTAGAAAAGCATAGGTGACTTTGCCTATGACAGGGCCATTTGCTCTGTCATAATTGTTTCTGCTCTTTGACAGCACAGACAGAGTATCTGTAGGTACACCACTCCCGATTCTGCCATTTAAAGCTGTGTTTACATTACTTAAGTGTCTAACTTCATCTTCAAAAGGTTTTGAATGACTACCCCAGTGTACAGGACTTAATATGAGCCAGGTCTCAAAGACTCAGCCAGAAAACAATGGAATATTTGAATAGCAGCATGCAGATATTATCCTGCAATCCAGGCTATAGTGGAGGGACTGGGGAGGGGATGGTGCAAGGACAAAGTTATTAGTAATTGATAAGGATAATAAGGATAATAAGAATATAGTGGAGATGGGGGGGGATTGGGAGAACTACGCTTTATTTGTGAAATATCCTACTATATGTCTCAGCCAAGAGAGAAAGGGAAGTTACACAATAGGGTGGCCAATAAGTGTTGCTTGGATCCTTTTAGTGGTTGTTGGAGATCCTTTTTGAAAACTTCCCTCTAGTTTGTTGGGGGAAACATGGGCAAACCATACTACACATTTTGAAATAGGCATTTTTAAAGTAATGTAGAGGTGACCTTGAGGAAAGTATGAAAGCCATTAATAGGGGAAGGAGTGAAGAAACCATTAAGGAGGCACTTGGAAAATTAATTACACAATCCAGAGATTGAAGCAAGCATGAGAAAGAAATTCAAAATAACTCCACCTTGATTTTGTTTAGTATAAGATGGGACAAGAAAAACATGGAGTGGCTTCATAGTTTGATGTCAGCCCTTCATAGAAGACCAAGTTAACAAAGAATCACAGAGATTCCAGAAATATTACTTTATTATTGTAGACTGTAATAGAAACTTGAAAACTTGCCCAAAGTCAGCAGAGGGAGAATTATCCACAAAAAACAAAAAAGTTTTAGTTCCTATAGAAGGAGGTTTTTTTCTCTCCTTAGTCTTGCAGAACCTTCTTGAAGAAACTTAGATTTCCACTGAACACAATTTGAAAACCACCACCTGAGACAGCAAACCTGGGGTCCTGTTGCTGAATTAAACTCCTAGTATTCCTCACTATGGACGATGATAGCTAGGACTGTAGAGAATTATAGTAGAGCAGGATTAGGAGGACAACAGAGTCCTAATATCTTCTCTCTACTCTCAGTCTATTGAAAGAAAGTAAGTGCAATATTGTGTTGTATCCTTACAGAATGTTTAGAATATACTTGAAGAGACATTCTTGGAAGCTGCTCCAAATCTTCCTTTCCTGGAGAATATTTTTTTTAGTCCTGTGCATTTCCTCATCTCAGTAACTCTACAAAGTGTTTTTCATTTGAAAGGGCAGTATAATTATGCTTTTAAGCAGGTGTATCTGCAGGTGGGGCAGAAATGTCAAGATGATATCTATTCCTGTGCCATAGAAGATATATCTTTTCTACCTGTATAAAATGCTTCTAGGATTAAATTTTTTGCAGTGCTCTTAAGTTCTGGCTAGAATATAGAAATATAGACAATGAATAATAGTGTGCCCCTAAATAGAACTTTTTGTTTTTGAGTTTAAATTATATTTAGAATAGAAAACCAGACAGTGCAATATATGAAACAGACATAAACCACTTTTCAGTACAGATTATAAAAGAGAAAGGTCAAATTATCACAAGAAGCCCGCAACAGTTACTAACCTTTTAGACTTCCCATTTTTGTAGTTATATTTTCCGAAACTGTGGGCTGCTAAAAAAGGAAAATGAAGAATAAGAAATTCCACTGTACACAGTGATAAAGAACTGCCTGTTTCTTTCATCAGCAGCAGCTCTTTTGGTTCTTCTTTTTTGGTTTATTTATTTGTCATTCTTTTATTAAGATCATGGGAACTTTTTGTTTTCTTTAGTAGAAAAATGAGATATATTTTAATATTAATATCTGTCTCATAAAGTTGAAGTGTGTGTGTGCCTGTGTGTTTTATAACACCATTGCTCCAAAACGACAAATCTAAGGAAGAATTGCTTTTATCTTTTTGACATTGTGTAAATTGTGTAAAATCCTGGAGGCTTTGCTGAAGTACTACAACCATGCAGGACCAGGAGAAATAAGTATCCTCCTGTGCAAGGAGACAGTCTGACTGCTTCCAATATAATCCATAAGTGGGAAGCTGATATTGGGCTCTGCAAAACAAGTTCCGACCTGTGTAGCAGCTTAAGCTTCTCAAAATACGATCATGTAGATTGCAACATCTAAGATAATCATCATCATCATAAATTTGCCTGCTCAGCTAATGTGGCTTTGATTTTCGTATGTCAAAAAGCTTTGCACATTCTGAGTCTCTTGCCATTCAAACATTTATGCATGCTCATGGCCATCCACAGAAGCACACATTCATTATACATGTTTATGTGCATATGAGAGAGAATCCTTGAAAATATTCTGAAGTGTAAGAAATTCAGAATAAACATGTAAAATGTCAGACGTATATCAGCAACAATGTATTTGTTAGATTTCAAAGAAACACACACACACACACACACACACACACACACACACTATATAAGAATTAGTTCAATTCATAGATTGGTCGGATGCACGTGAAGATTGCTTTGATGCTGTTATCCCACCTATAGACACTCTGCAGTGTACATTTTTTATTCTAAATCTCATAATGACCCAGATTATAGTTTACTAAGAAAATAACAATCACAGTAAATCTTCCATTTGAAAACCCCCTTCACATTTGCTGCAATTTTAGTTTAAGATTTGGGGGAAGACAAAATATGATTTTTCTTATGCCCCCCCCCCAGCCAGAACAATCCATATTTAGTGATATCCAGAACTTTGTATTAATTGTTCCACCTAAGGAAAGCTCAGGGAATGTTCTTGTTACCTGTACAACCATGCTTTATTATTTTTGAGTGTGTGGTTGTATATGTGCAAGACTTTGAAATACACCAGTTGGTTTGGAGGGGAGGGAAGAGGAAGAAGATCTGTTTCCATCCTTAGTATCAGATCTGACACCAAGTAGTCTGCAAAACAAAATGGTAGCTTTGGAAATGTTACTTCTTCATTTGTTCTCCAGCCTGATGTTTGTTTGGGTGAGGTAGGCTGAATGGGAGCCAAGTAGGAATGAATACATAGAGCAATGATCCTTTGCATAATAACTTGGGAGTAAGTGCATTTGCAATTAATGGGGCTTGCTTCCAAGTTAGTATGCACGGGATAATACATAATTGAGACCCACATGCAAATAACAGCCTGTGAACAGTAGAGTGTTCTTTGACTTGTCTTGGCTTGTTTGAAAAATTTGTTCTGAAGAGGACTTTTTAGAGAGTGTTTACTGTTTTTGGCTTGTGATATATAAATTGGTTGGTCATGTGATATGGTAGACGGTAGACTGGTATTAGATAATGCTGTTTTTGTTTGTAATTTAACTTTTTGCCTTTAATTTCTATACTATTTGGTCATAAGGCCTGATCATCCCTTTCATAGAATTTCTTCTTTTACCAAAGAGAATACAGATATTGTTGTAATTCTGTAACTCTGGAAATGGTCTGAGTACAGACTTAGTGATGGTGATTGTGATTTATATGCTTTTGTAGTAAGAGTGCTGTCTAATATTGTGCATATGATTTCTGTGTGGTTGGTATCAGAGGTGGGTTCCTCCCAGTTCGGACCAGTTCATCTGAACCGGTAGCGATCTGCTGGTGATGTCACGATGATGTCACGGATCCGGTTCGGTCGGTGCCGGTCCGTGGACGCCGCCATCTTTTTTTTTGAATTTTTTCTTCTTCTGCACATGCGCAGGTGCCGAGTTTCCAGCACTGCGCATGCGTTGCCATCTTGTTTTTGGCTTTTTAAATTTTTTTTTAATTTTTTTGCACTGCGCATGTGGCGCGGGAGGAAGCAAACCAGCAGCGAGGTAAGTTAGAACCCACCCCTGGTTGGTATATGTATGAAATCAGGTATTATGTAAAGTTTAAATTCATGTAATCTCAAAGCACAGGATAAAAGTATTTTTATAACGCTAATTTGATCTGGTGGTTAAGGCACCAGATTAGAAACTAGGAGATGGTGAGTTCTAGTCCTGCCTTAGGTATGAAAGCTGGCTGGTGACTTTGGGCCAGATACTTCTCTTTCAGCACAACTCACCTCACAGCATTGTTGTGGGGAAAATAGGAGGCTGAAGAAGTATTAGGCTTGTTCGCCATCTTGAATTATTTGTAAAAATAATAATGGCAGAAAATAAATAAATGTATATTGTACCAAAGTGTAATAAAAAAGGAAAAATTATGTTTACATTTCAGGACTGGAAATCTAACCTATTACATAATTTCTGTTACCTGAAAAAAAAATCTCTCTCCATAAGGAGCCTCCAGATATATTTACTCCCACAATGGAAATGTCAGTCAAGATTTTTAGAAGGCACCAAATTAGGAAATAGCAATAGCACTTAGACTTATATACCGCTCCACAGTGTTTTACAGCCCTCTCTAAGCAGTTTACAGAGTCAGCCTATTGCCCCCAACAATCTGGGTCCTCAGTTTACCGACATTGGAAGGATGGAAGGCTGAGTCAACCTTGAGCCGCTCAGAATCAAACTCCTGGAGTGAGCAGTGACTTAGCCTGCAGTACTGCATTCTAACCATTGTGCCACCACAGCTCAATGCTGCTGTATAGACTTATGAAAATACAATTGGAGAAGTCTATGGTGGTGATGGTGATGATTGCTAGAGACTATCGGAGTAAGAATCCAGACTGATAGTAGAAAAAGCATCCTGGAAAAATTCTCTATTGTTGCCAAGAAAATTTAGACAGATACTGTATGTCTATGAAGTCACCAAAGATCAACCTTGATTCAAAGGAGCCCTTACTTTTTAACTTGCCTATATAGTATTCCTTTCCTGTAGTTTAATTTTGGATGGGCCAGGTAAAACATGTAGCAGTGTTTCCATAAACGTTAGGCAATTGCTCTATATTTCTGGTTTAATTTGGAATAAGACTAACTGAAGCCATTGTTCTCAAAGCACCTGAGGATTAAAATTATCTCCTGTGGTTTTAGCATCTGCTCATTCAATGGGAGATGGAGAAGTCAGACATTTAAGGTTTAATCAAATAATGGGAAAATAGTACTTCTTTGTAAAAAAATAAAATAAAAATCAGAATATACAATATCCCTACAAGTTTTCACTCTTTTTCCAAGCATATTGCTCTTGTATTTGTATCAGACAGTTCCCCTACCCCCCCATAAAACAGAGATACATGCTGACATATTGTAGTTGGTGATATTCCCCATTTTCAACTCCTTATTATCAAGCAATTTCTTTTTGCTCATTTCTTTCTCCTATCATAGTCTGCACATTTGATTAGCAAGAACTTGATTCTGGCACACAGAATCTGTTTATGAAGTGTAAGCTGCCATAAATTATAGTGAGACTGATGGTTAGGTAAATGGGATAGGACTGAAGCCCAGTTATATGAGCAACTGTATTATAGTAATGATTAGATGATACAGAATATATCCTAATCCTGCCACATAAGGAAAACTTGTATTCTTCAGCTATTCTAATGCTAGAAATCCTCTGTAATATCTCTTTATAGACACCCCCCCTTTCATTCCTAACCTTTTTGTTGAATCTAAATTGCTTCTTTTTAATTTTAGAAATCTTTCATTCTGGTAGTTATTAGCTAATTCTTAAAGCTTCTCTTTTCCCTATGCATATTAGCAATAAACATTTGATTTTATCATCACTTTATGGGGCTATATGTTGGAGAAAATGGTCACCAGTGGTGCAGTACTAATTAAGTATTTCAGTCTCTTGTCCAAGTACATTAATTTTCTAATAGCAGTGAACACACTGATAACAGCTGAGCTACACTACAGCCAAAATGAACAAAAAGTAGTGGTTTTATAACTGGCAATTAAAAATTATTTCTGCATTTATTTCTTAAAATCAAGTTCTTGATTTTATATTTCTGCTGAGAAACCTACATACTAAAATATATTTCATTATTGCTCTCCCCCCAATTTGCATGGGGCTTATTGATTCCTCAAAGGTTTTAGTGCTGGATGAGAGAAATTTCAGGGACAGGTGGCAAACTTTAACAGCAAGAATTTTTTTAAAAAGAAAATTAATCGCTTATATTATGTATTCAACATAAATGCAAAAAAGCATATTAAAAACATCCATGCCTTTTTGCATTTTTATAGGTATGATACAGTGATGCTTTTAAACTGCTTCCATCAACATAGATTTAAAAAAGAGAAGATGCTTGGCTCAGTTCTAAAGAATGAATTCTTGGGTGACTGACAAGAAAATGAAGAAGACAAATTACATGTTACAATATAAACTTTCTGTCCATTTATCTATAACTGACTTATTAAGCACATTTTAAAAATCTCAAATCATTTTGCGAAAGAGCAAAACTCCAAAGTGGGCAAACATGCAGCCTCAAACTTGTCATATGGATCAGCGTGGATCACATCAATAAACTGGAAGCAGAAAAAATACAGATTGAGGCCAGCAGAGTTATAGAATTTTTATGTGGATGGCAGAAAGCCTTAAGGATACAATAATACTTCTGGTTCCTTGAAAATATGGTAGTTGCCTGCCTTGGTAATGCAAATGAATCTGCTTTCAATCAACCTAGAAAAGCACATCTAGCAACTGCCGGATATGCAATTGTTGCGTACCGACGCATTGAGTAAGCATTTGCATACCCGCCGCTGATTGGTTTAAATCAGTGGCGGGGAATTTGAAGCGTTGTCACTGGCCAAGCTGACTGCGGGGAACTCCATAAAAGCGGCTTCCCTGCCGCCAGCCGCCAGTCTGCTGTAAGTAAGTGCTAGCCCTTAATAAAGTGCTGAACGGTTCATCGTCTCGGCTGTTATTCCCGCGCCTATCTAACACTGGCGACGAAGGTAGTGGGAGAAGACGACTGAACAAAGGCACCTCATGGCATCCATCGGCCATCTTAGCAAGTTCCGACCTGCACCGGCCAAACAACAGGATGGCACAACAGCACTCTCCAGCACCAGCCTTCTTCAATCCACAAACAGAAGAATGGCGCACATATATGTCCAGATTTCGCATGTTTTTGGAAACGAACAATTTTCAAGACTTGCCAGACAACAGGAAGAGAGCTCTTGTCCTCACATACTGTGGACCCAAAACATACAAACTAGCCGAAACCCTGGTAG